>PVJX010010617.1:0-56294 GCA_004027295.1 Dolichotis patagonum
CATCTTTTTAAATACTAATTCTGTCATCATTTGGCTCTCACATTTAGAAAGAGTGTACTCGCCAACAAACCCTAAAGATAGACGCTGTCTTTTAAGGGGCTCTTGCTGTCTTAGGTGCGTACTATTAACCTCGTATTGTCTCAAATAGACCTGCTACCGGGGCACTGTTACCATCTCTGTTTTGTAACTGAGTATGTCAGACAACATACACTTGGATTTATCCTGGGGTTTACAGTCATCATTCAAAACGCAGTCATTTTTCTCTAGACTCAGGTCTCTTCTACATCTAAATGCATCACGCCAGTTCCTAATTAGTGGAGCTCTTTTGAAAAAGATGCTACGTATTTCCCAAGTTTCAGAGTTAGGAAGCAACCCTGATCTGAGGTGTTTAATATTATCCAAATATCGTGAGGCCCTGTTTAACTGGACATCAACATACACAGATGAAATTGTTTCCCAAAGCTTTGTCAAAACCTAACCAAATTCAACACCTCAACACACTTTAAGGATGATGATGGTGGTGGTGGTGGTGACCATGACCATGAAAATGATGAGGAGGAGGCATTCATTTCCTAGGTGTTAGCTACCCTACAACTTTTACTATCTACCGTGTGTAAACAACCACAGGACAGAGTCCAGACGGTTCCGTCATTAGCCTCACGGACAGGTGAAGAAGTCAGCGTTTAGAGAAATCAGCTTTCTGAGAGTCACCCAGACCAACTCATGCTAAGATCTGTCTGACGTGAATCAGCTGCAGTCTTCACTGTCTCTTGGCAAAAGGAAAAAAAAAAGTCACCATGCCAGGCACTAATTAAACTTCCTCAAGGACTTGAATAACCCTCACACCTAGAGAAGGATGTTTTGTTAAAACCTGCTGAGGTTTTGGCTTCTGCAGATGACACCTTTTTCGTAAAGGTCTTTGCTCACCATTTTTATTCAGTCCTTCTGAGAAAATCTCATCCATTCTTTTGAGACGCTATCTACAGAAGCTATTTAACATTTGTACCATGTTTTCCTGTACTATTAGTGATTTCTCCACTCATATATTTATATTTTGACCATGTACCTGATATTTTATTGTAACCTTGCATCAAAGAAATTGAGAAAAACTCAACTACATTTGATAATAGTGGTGACAGTCTTAATTCCTACCATTTTATTTTCAATTTCCATTATTCCAGTTTTCAAACAAAGTCAAATATAGACTGTGAAAAAACAAGTACTCATGGAAAATATTCTGAGTTCTTCCTTTCCTTTCAAATTTTACTCACTGTTGTTTTTTTAAACAGGAAAATATTCTGATTTTTATTTTTGCACATTCTCCAGTACACAATTACAATCATGTCACACATCCGTATATGATTTTCTATTTATATATTTTACTTTTTTTACAAAGCATACTGAAGGAGAGACATACAATATTTAATAGGATATTTCTACAGAACAGTAACTTATATTATGTCCTTGTAAATATCTGTACCTCTTTAAGACGTTTGACAGAAAGATTCATATTTGTTTAGCTTTGCTAATCAAAATTATTTTAAGAATTAAAACTACGTTGTGACTAATGTCAGTACATTATAGTGATTATAATTTAATTTTCTTTTTTTATTTATTTAAGAAAAAAGACACAGAAAAGAAAAACACAAAGCAAAAGACACAAACAAACATGAAAAACAAACCCAAAATAATAACAATATAGGTTTTCAAAACAAAATGATAGGAATTTAACAATGATTGTAATATTGGATATTGTTACCTTCAAAAGGTTTGCTTAGATTACCACATATAGACATGCAAGATTGATCTAATCATATGAGCATTAACTGTCATTGTCCAAGAACTAACACAATTAGTAGTATAGTCATCTTAGCTATCTTATGTATATATATACAAATGTGGGTCTTTTTCCTTTTCCCTTCCTTCTTTCCTCCTTTCCCCTATCCCAGTTTCTTTTCCTCTTTGAACAGTTTCTTACCCTTACAAATATTTATTGTAGATTTTGGGTAGTATTTGCTCTTTCAGTTTCTTATACTCGGGAGACAATATAGCATTTACACATGTGAGTTTGATTTATTTCAATTATGCATATGGTCTCATCACGTCAATTTAGTTATAAAAACTTCAGTGCAATCTTTTTTATAGCTGAGTAGTACTCCATTGTATAAAAATACTACATCTTTTTATCCATTCCTTGATCAATGGGTACTTGGGCTGTTTCCAAGATCTGGCTATTACAAATTGTACTGCTATAAACATGGGTACACATATATCACTGTGGTATGATGTTTTCAGTTCTTCTGGGAAAATGCTCAGAAGTGGGATAGTTGAGTCAAAAGGAACCTCTAGTCCTAGCTTTTAGAGTAATATGCACACCAGTTTCCATAGTGATTGCACCAGGCTACACTCCCACCAACAGTGGAGAAGGTTTCCTTTTCCCCACAGCCCCTCCAGCATTTGTTATTGGTTGATTTCTTGATCTTGGCCATTCTTTCTGGGATGAGGTAGAATCTCAGTGTTTTTTAATTTTCCCTTTATACAAACAAATAAATTCACTGTATTTCTTGACTAAACACTTAAATATCTTCTAAAGGCTACAATATTATGTTTTAAAAAGAAAACAAATGTGCATGGTTCCAGGTTATGTAAAGAGAAATACAAAGGTGTAATATACTCCCTCTCCTTATAACCTGATTTTCCCATGCAGGAAGTACAGTCAGGACAGCTTCTGTGTAAATTCCCCATCTGTGCATTCAGCCCACTCAGGATTGAAAATACTGCATCTGTACTGAACAGCTATTGACTTTTTTCTAGTCAGCATTCCCTAAGCAGTACAGCATTACAGTCGTTTATATAGAATTTATATTCTTTTAGGTACTGTAGATAATCTAGGGTTGGGCTGAAGTGCATGGGAGGCCATAGTTAGGTTGAATGCAAACACTATGCCATTTTATTTAAGACTCTCAGCATCCATGAATTTTGGCATCCATGGGCCTCACAGAATCAGCCACTCATGGACACCAAGGGACTACTTTCTTTAGGTTAAGCTTCTCCAAGAACTCTTATTCCATCTTTTGAAGAGACAGCAATGAACATGACCTATGATGATTTCACCTACAGTTTTGGGGGGAGTTCTATACTGGTGCAAAAGCAATATACATGCACTGGAAGTTGTAGTGCAAGTTTTCAACTTTGACACTCTCCAAGTCTGGCAAAATGCTGTGTGATACCCTTTCAAGGTGCTGGGCAGCAGTACTAAGCCACAGCACCCACTGACCATGCTGTTGGGGGAGGGTGAACCTCTAGTCCTCTCCAGTGTTCTTTGCTTTGAAGCTGCAATGTTTGTGATGAGCACAGATGCAGCCGTGGCTTAGGACATTTCTGACCAAGGAGATCTACTGGGACACCATCCTGTAAGGCAGCGAGCATCACTTGCCTCTTTTATTTACAGAGTGCACCTGTTGCATCCACAGTGAACCTGCTATTTTCCCCTGATTCTTCTGGTGATTTGAAATGACTCTGGCAGTTTGTTTTCATAATGTTTACACCACCTGAAACAGATCCTGGTCTCAGCTTCGAAGTGATTTGATTATATTATGCAGATTTGTTTTCTCTTAGGTTTTAATATCAAGTTAGCATTTCAGGTTTTTCCTTACAATGAGAATTACACATGCTGACTATGTATAAATTATGTGCTTTTAATAGTTAATAAAATTTAATCCGAAGCTATTACTAGCCTAATTGGGTTTACTTGTGCCTTGGCTTAAGGTCTACAGTATAATAAACTTAAAGGTCTGAACACAGAGAGGTTAATTATGCTTAAAACCTGCAAGGCAGCTAGTTTTAGGTCCATTACACACACACACACACACACACACACACACACACACACACAGAGTTCAACAGGAAAAGGAACCAATGAAAACTTTCCAAAAAGGTGTGAAAATCCCACCTTCCTTCTCAGATCTGTGTGCTGCCGCAGCTCAGGTTTTAACAATAGTGTTTGCTTTGTTCCCACTTCACGATAGTTTCTGCCAAATTGTTTGTCCTCCAGGGCTGTTCAGTTCACAGCTCTGCTCAAAATGGCTCCCTCGTGCCTATGAAAGTAAATGTAAACTCCTCGCTGTGGCTTTCGAGACTTCGAGAATTTTCTAAGTTGAACCCAGTTTATCTGCGCAGTGTCACCATCCACTACGCCACTCCACGATCTTTGGCTTAATTAAGGTAGCTTAGCTGCTGAGTCCTGGATTCTCAAGTAACTTCCCATTTTGAGCCACTACACCTCCCCCCGCCCTGCCCTCAGAGCCCCTGCATTTCCCTGGAGTCCTGCTCCCCTTTCTCCTCTTCCATCTTGAGGGTTGCTGAGGTCCTCACGTCAGGGCACTCTTTCTTGGCTTTAGAGAAGCAGCGATAGCCCAGCATCATTGAAATCAAACACAACTCCAAGGATTTACCTTTGCTGGTCATTTATTTGCCTCGCATAGACATTACTCAGAAGCAAACAGTTAGTAGGTTCAGCTTGTCAGCATGAAATAGGAAACTTTCTAATCGGACACCAGTTCGTATCAAGGGACCCCAGAGGCAGTTAGCACCTCTTGGCTCTTAGCCACCGTGAAACTTCAGTTTGTGCAGCTTTCACAGAATCAGCTGCTGTGCGAAATGGCTGGGCTCAGAGGGAAGATGGGGGTTGGAATGTGGAGATCAGAAGGGCCCAGCGAGGACACGAAGGGTTCAAGTTTTGAAGAGTCTTGGATTTTTTCTGTTGAGTCTCATTTTAGTAAGTCTTAGTTAATTTTCTCATTGCCAAGAAAACAGGCTCGACCCCCAAAATTAAAGGGCAGATTTATTTTTGGCTCACTGTTTGTAGAGGTTTCAGTCCAGAGCGGGCTGTCTGCAAGGCGAGGGGACATCGCAGAGGAGAAACACTCCGTGGCAGGGCAAGATGCAGCAAGCCAAGAGGCAGCAAGAGAAGACAGGGACAACAGCAGCCCTCTCTCTGTTCTTGATGTCACCCACACCCAGGACGGGGCACCCTGAGTGCCAGCATTGCACCGTGAGTCAATTCCTTGACACACTCTCGATCTGGCCGGTCAAGGATTGCTGGGGTAGGTAGAGCCCCAGTCACTCCCCGCCACTTAACACTCCACTTTCACGTGCTGGAAAAGTCACTCTGCAGCAGCCAGACCACACACACACTTCCTATCTTCTTGCTTTTCCCACAAATGCCTCACACGGACGAAGGGAGAACTGACACACGGGAAGTGTTGATTGATTGCTTTGGCCCGTGGTACAGAGCAGGGCTGTGCCTGCCTCAGATATTAGGAACTTTGCCAGCAACTCTTCCAACTGCTCCGTTTGAGTCAGGTCCCAGCTTTAGACTTCTGTGTATGTCTGTTTTTACTCCCACGCCACAAACCTTAAAGTACTTCATTTTTATTTTTTATTTTTCTTAATTGGTTATATGTATGGGATACATGATAACTAGCCTTATCTTGGGGAACTGATACATATACACTGTGCCCCCTGATTATTTTTACTTCCAGCCAAACGTGATGCTACATGTCTGTAATTCCAGCACTCAGGAGGCTGAGGCAGGAGGATTGCCAGTAGTTCAAGGTGAACCTGGGCTATAAAGTGAGTTGAAAGCCAACCTGAACTGCATAGTGACGTACTGTCTCAAAAAGACAAAAAAGAAATTATTTTTACTTCCACTTTCCCTTGGTTCCCTCTATTCTCATCTCCAGATCCTCTTCCTATTTCCACAGAATCTACCTCTGTTTTCAATTATCTCTTTTATTTTCTTTACATTTTTTTTATATTTTGTGTTTCTCACACAAGGGAAAGCATCTGATATTTAACCTTCCATATCTGATTTATTTCACTTAGCATTAATATTCACATTTGTTCTTCTTTATGACTGAGTAATATATTATATATAATATAAATACACATATATTACATATATGGGTATATATATCAATATCACATTTTTGTCTTTTCATCTGTTTATGGCATACAAAATGCTTCCAAAATTTACTTATTATGAATTGTGCTGCCATAAACATGGCTATGCATGTATCACTGTAATATGATTTCTTTAACACTTTTACAAACAGTAGTTTCTGTCTAGGTAACTGACACCTTCTCTGTATCAGTTCCCACACCTATTCTTCACAATAGCAACTGCAGTAGTTACCCAATGCTATGTGTTAGCCATGATTCTAACTGCTTAATGGATACTAACTCATGCACAGCTCATAGCATCCTGTGAGTTAAGAATTATTATCACACTAATTTATTTTTTATTTTAAAGATAATAAAATCCAACCAAACAAAACAGAAGAAAGTCAATCAAAACAAAGCAACGAAATCAGTATAGAACTTCAAAGCAGGATACTAAGAAAACAACAACAGCTATTATAGTATATCTTGTTTTCTTTATATTAGTTGTCCATTCCAACAGGTATAGTAACATCAAACCAAAATGAAAAAGAATAAAACCGGTCATAATAGAACACTGAGTAAAGCAAAACAATTGATCAGCACAAAACAAAACTGCAAGAATTATACTGGGTTTCAAAGACAGACCGAAGGAAATCCCCGTATTTGGTATCTTGCATACTGTCATTCTCCCAAGCGATGCGCAGACCGCTGGCCCCAGGCCTGCAAGGTCAAGCAGACAATACAAGTTGCTTTTTGTACCTCAGTTGCTATCAACTCAGCCCATCCTCCGAACCAGCTGGTTGCTTATGGGGAAGGGGTTGGGGGAGTTGGGGTTAATTCTCAGCCCATGCAGCAGTAGGCACAAGAGAGGAGCTGACTTTTCTCTTCCTGGACCCTGCGTGGCTTGCATGACTTACCAGAAAGGCTGGCTAGTTGGCGTCTGTCACACTAATCTATAGAAGATGAGGCAGAGACACAAAGAGTTTAAAGGATTACTTGGGTCACAATGCTAGTAAGCAGCAGAGGATCAAATCTAGACAGTCTGCCTGCAACATTGGTTCTCTCTTATTTTAATTCTAATTCCGAGTGCCGTACTTAACTTAAATCTGATTATTTTAAAGCCAGTATACAGATTGCTTAAATTAAACAGATAGTTTATCAACTGGGATTCCTACTAGTTATAATCATGAACTTATTAAAAATTACTCACTGTGGCAGCCTTTCCAGTTTCCAGAAAACAAGAAAAGGATTGTTCACAGGCTCGTATTCTTAGAATGCCCAGTGCAACACAGAAAGCACATGAGCACAACCTACTAAAATAAGTATCTTGCAGACGCCTATCTATGGCTTCTGTAAACCTGGACTTAAGTACCTCAAGCTGTCTAAACTCAGTGGCTGACTGATGATCTGTGTAGACACCACAGCACCCACCCAAGTGGTGGAACTCATTTAGTCAAAGCTCAGTTGAGAACTTGTTTTTCCTTTTTTTTCCCCCATGGGGCAATTTTCACTGGTAAGCAACAGAACCAATATTCATTAAGTTGTAAGGATATACTGTACAAACTCTAGTGTATATAATTTTTGATTATTAAATCATCATACACATAGAAAAGTAAATAAAATAAAAGAGAAGCCTTATGTAAGCCACAGACTTTAGCAATGAGGGGTCAATGCAGATCCATCAGTTAGGAGAATCGTACCTGCCAGCTGTGGGCCCAGACAGCGGGATGCTATGTCTCAGTAGGACACCTGAGTGACAGTTCACTTGTTGAGTCCAGCAGTGTACAGCACCATATTCGAGAAGCAAGGAGGAGATGCCTGAGGGAAACCGGCACTATTTCATCTTCCCAGGCTGTCATGTCCTTGGTCTATTCCATAGTCATTTTGAGAACGCAAGTAGAAGTATAAGATGGGTCTGTCAGGGTTATCCAGGGCCCGTCTTCCTGTACACAATGTTCCCCTGATTTTGTTGCATGATGAAGAAAAAGAAAAGATTTTATAGCTATAACTGGGATCCTGATCAACTGACTTGAAGTCAATCAAAAAGGAGATGATTCTGGATGAATTTAACCTAATTTGAACCCCTTTCAAAGAGTATACGAAGATCAGAAACTCATAACAATAGAGATATTTTCTTGAGGGCCTCAAAGACACTTTTAAAAGTGACAGGAGTAAGTTCTTACCTATAAGCAATAACCTTGAGTGCAAAAGGATTAAATCTCCCAATAAAAATATATCCCAGGCATGCCTGTAATCCTAGCACTATGGAAGCTGGAGGCAGAAGGATCCTAAGATTGAGCCCAGCCTGGGAAAGACTGTCTCACAATTAAAAATAAATAAATAAAAATAGGTTAGGGAGGTTAGGGAGTTATTTCTGTGCAAGAATACTGGCTTTAATTCTTGGTTATATATAATATATATTATATATATATATATATATATATATATATATATATATATATATGAATGCATAGAAAACAGCATCCACATATATGGTGTTTATGAGAATGGTAAACATATGGAAACTGAAAGCAGGCATGAGTGGCTGTACTTAGATAAAACAGACCTTAAATAAAAAACTGTAAGAATGGTGAAGAAGTACATTATATAGGATAGAAAGACTAATTCAGTGAGTGAATGTAACAACTGTAAATGTATACGGTGTGTACCAGATATTAGAATACCCAATTACATGAAAACTGTTAGGTCTAGTGGTAGACATATTCATGCCAGTACAATAAGTGAACACTCTGAGACCTCATGTTCACCAGTGAACAGATTATTTATACAGATAATTCAACAAAGAATGAAGTGGAAATGCATTTTAGAACTAGTGGACCTAAGAGTTGTTTCCAGAATCTTTCATTCATAGGTACAGAATATACATTTTTTAATTAACACAAGTAACATTCTCCATAATTAAATCATGTGTTAGGCTTTAAATCAGTTCTCAACAAATTAAAAATCAAAAACATAATACCTGATATTAAAGCATACTAAAAATTAAGAATAATCAAAACAGTGCTGTACTAACATAAACACACAGATATAGACCAGTGGGACAGACTGGAGATCCTAGAAACAAATTGATGTATTTATAGCAACCAGTTTTCAACAAACTTGCTCAAAATATATACTGGAGAAAGAATGTCTTCAATAAGTGACTCTAGAAAAACTGGATATCTCAAAATATTAATATGTGCAAATATTTCATATAACACTCTAAAACCATCAACATAAGCAAGTGTAAACAAACTAAATTATACTAAACTAAAAAGCTTCAGCACATCAAAGAAAACAGTAGAGTGAAAAGACAACCACAGAATGGAAGAAAATGTTTACAAATGGTTTTTCCAATGAAGAACTAATGTTCAGACTATATAAGGAACTTTAAACAACTCAACATCAAAAATCCCTAGATAATAATGGCTAAATGATCTGGACAGACATTTCTCAAAAGAAGATTAAATAAATGACCAACAAATATATGAAAGCAAAGACCAAAAAGTTGCAATGGGTAATCACATGTGGGAGAAAGAACTGATATATACAGGCAATATAACTACAAATTAGTACATTGATTATAGTGAATATGGAATAGATTAAAAAAATTAAAAGTAGGATTACCATGTGACCCAGCTATCCCACTACTGGATGTACACCCAAAGTACCTTAAGTCAGCTTGTCAAAGTGACATCACTGCGTGTTCACTGCGACAGTGTTCACATTAACTAAGAAAAGGAATAAACCTAGGTGTTCACTGACAGATTAATAAATACAGAAAACGTGAGATATATACACATAGGAAATTTTGATTTGGGGACAGTAGAGTGTAGCATACTTGTCATTAAAGTCAGGAAGGTAGGTAGAAATAGGGGTTGGCAGAAGTTGGGTAGGAGGAACTAGTTCTGGTACTGAAACGCACAGTAGGATGACTAGAACTCACAGTAATTTATCATATACCTCCAAATGACTGGAAGAGAGGAGCTTGAGGGTTCCCAAAGCAATGCTAAAATCCCTGGTGTGAAAATTATATTTTTTATTAACATGTGATGATCACACTATTTGATCACATATTTGATCACAAATATGTACAATTATGTCAAAATTTAAAAGAATATAAAATAAATAATAATAAGTTACAGCCATGAAAATAGATACAGTAGAAGAATGGATAGGTTAAAAAGAAACCTAGGAAACACATTAATAACTGTGATTTAAGTATATAATTTGTTTTGACCCTCAATTTGTAGGAACCACACACACACACACACACACACACACACACTCATACATACAAATTACACTAAGTAAAAAGCAGCATGGGCTGGATATTTGATATTCAGAATTATAAATTATTTGCTTATTGTTTTTAGACATACCAGTTTATTTTTAAAAATGTACTTAGTGATACAATTATGGGCTATCTGGAATTTAACATAATAAACCTGAGGAGGAAGATGAATGATACCACCGTGGAACCATCACACCAGGCTCCCAGCTTGCTCCGAGACAAGAAAGAAATGCAGTCTAAGGCTCTGGGATGACAAATGTTACTCAGCAGAGTCTGTGGCAGCCACTGAGTGTCCCATGAGCTGGTGCCCACAGGTGTTGTGCCCATCAGGTTAAGTGAGACACAAGCTCACAAACCACCAGTGGTTGCAGAGTCATCAGTGGAGACTCAGATTTCACTTATTTGTCATTGTTGTTCTTGTTCTTGTTTGGTTTATGCTTAGAAAGAAACTGAGGTAGGTGGGGAAGTAGAAAGAAAGAGGGAAGACTACTTCTCTTGTGGGAAAATATTTCCTTTGACACAACCAAAATTTGGACTTCTCTTGTCTCCTTTACGCATCACCCACTGTGTGTAACACGTCCTCTAAATTTAGAGGACAGCTTGTGACTTGAAGCCTCACATGGCATTCTGTCATTTACAACAAAAGAATGTGAGTTTCTCTCTATGCACCAGCTATATTTTGAGTACATCTCTCAATGAGCAAGGCGATATAATGATGAACAAACCATTTTCAGTCCTTACCTGGAGGAAGTAACACATAAAAGTAGCTTGGGAGACGAGCCTCTTGCTTTTTCACAAATAAGGAAAGACAGCTCTAAAATACTGCTGCCCAATTTCTAGTAGATGCCACAAAGCTGCAATAAAATCCAGGTGACCTCTTTTCTGTGTTCTGAGCAAGCATAGATCTTCTGTTCCTGTGTTAAGAGGAAAAAAGTCTTTAATATTTCTGTATGTTTCTGTAGGTTGATGGTCAGAGATGAGACGGAGGTAATGGGTATTTAAATGAAAGATATTCTATGGCATATTTTCCCTGAGAAATTAAGAACAAGGAAATGAGGATGTTTTCCCTTAAAAAGCCAAAATGTTACCATGAAGTAAGTAGCTATTCTTTCTTGTCTCCTAATAACATTTATACCTACTCTCCTGTTCAATAGGATCTATGGCTTCCAGGTTTTTGCACATTGGACATGTCTTACAGTCCATATGATTTTAGAGGACAGTCTATTTTGAATCAATGGAGGCATGTAACCCTAATCTATCAATGTGGCTGACTTTTAAAAATAAAATATCAATATTTAGCAATGACAATGGTGTAAGACTATAAGAACTCTCATATACCGACCATGCTAGCAAACATTGATAGCATATTTCTGAAAAAAATGGGTTGATGTTTGTCAGATAGTTTCAAGTGTCATCTCAAAGTTAAAGCAGTTTCAACTTTTAACCATGTACACCACATGTAGGAGTGTTCCTATTAAACTCTGAAAGAGAAAACCAATGACACACCCACCCACAAATTCATATATGCAAAGATAATCCACTTAAATGCCAAAGAAAAGAGACTGCTCAAATAGTGTTGGTGCATACGTGTGATGCCACATTAAACAACCATCGGGGAAAACACTTTCACAAAAATATTTAAAGGCTGGTACAGTGAAATAATTTCACATAATTCTGAATAAAGTAAAAGCAGTGCCCAAAATACAATATAGTCTAAATAACATCACATACATGCAGAAAGAACTTAAAATTAACCTATATGTCTGCAGAAAGTTTTATACAAAATTACTAGTAAAATTATCTGGGAAGTAGATATTTGTCTTTTATGCAGCCCTTTTACTTTTTTCTCTACATTTTCTATAATGGGCTTTGATTGCTTTTTATAATCAAAGGGAAAAATAAAAATTACCAAATGAAAACTGGAAAGTGCTACATAGAATATATAACTATTAATGAAAAACTAACTTAATAATAACATTGTAATATGAAAACTAATTTAAATAGAATATCTTATTTTTAACCAATGTAGATAATTGGAATTCATTGTATATAAATTACTTTATATGCCAGTTACTAAAAAAATTTTAAGCGTTTAATTAGAAATTCACTAGCATTGGGCTTTATTTATAAGCGTTGTCCCTTAATTTTAGCTAAACTCTTAAATGAGGGGGAAAAAAATTCAAGCACATAATTGTTTTGCAATATACCGACCAAATCCCAGATTCCTTGGCTAGAAGACAATAGGTGGCCATTTCAATTAACAAATATTACAAAAGGAATAATGACCTAATTCAAAACTTGTCAACTATTTAATAATACCAATTAGTTCATGTATTTATGTTTCCTTGGGCTTATTGAGCCAGCACTGTTGGGCCCCTGAGTGCCAGGGTGCTGGGCTGCTGAGAACACAGGACTCTAGATCTCAAGGAACCGGGAAATACTGTGCCGACACTGTTCAAGATACTGCAAGGTATGCAGGGGATGAGAAAGTGCACCTGCTAACGCTTGTTCTGTGAGCTAATAAATGTATTAATTAAAAGGGGAAGAGCAGCAGTGAGTGGCTGAGGCCCAGCTGCAGAACTTCAAAAGACGAAGCCCCGCATTTACAAAGGTTGAATAAGGAACAATAACCAGGAAACTCTACAGCCAGGGTGACATATTGTCATATTCCCAGAAAACCTTCACTTGAAAAGATTAAACTGCAAATACATCATCAGAAATAACACATGATAAAAATGGCCTAAAGTCAAAGTTACAACTAAGAGTTGTAATTGATATCACAACTCATTTCCAATACAGAACAAGCACTGAAAATGCATATATATATCGAATTACTGAAAAAATTTTGTTTATACCTAGCCACACACATGCACACACATATTTATATATGCGTGTGTATATATATATATATATATATATATATATATATATTCTGAATTGTAGAAAAATTTTTATTATAGATAGGCAGACTCCAACTTAATGTTTCTGAAGCTACCGTGGTTTGTAAAAGCGGTGTACTACATCACTAGAGTAAAAGCAAGACAATGAGAAACACTGAAGGAAGAAATAAATCTTCAGCAAGGGAAAGGATGGTTTGTTTCCTCGCTGTAAAAATCATAGGTGACTTCACAGTGCGAGAATCCAGAGGGAACATTGACAAATGCTAATATAAAAGTGTCAAAGTACAGTTCACAATTTTTCCTATAACTACTAAGGAAAAAGCAAGAATTTCTAGGTAATCAAACAAAGGTCTAAATCACGGAAGAACTAATTTTGAAAATGACTTAAACCTCAAATTTACCTATTAATATATCTCAGTAATTGACTTCTGAAGCACCAATGATAAAACTTTCAGAGAAACTATCATAATTTTGAAGAGTTTGGGGTCTTTGAAGGAGGAAGTGATAAAATAGTGCTCTCCCAAAGGGTCTACATTATAGTACCTCAATCTGTGAATACATCTTACAACATTTCAATGGGGACTTAGTCTATGTGATTCATTGAAGAAGGCTGAGAAAGAAAGATGACCCTGGGTTTCCATACTGGACCTAATGTAACCACAGAGTCCTTATAAGAAGGAAGCCAGAGAGTCAGGAGCAGAAACAGCTTTGAAGATACTACACTGCTGCCTTGGAAGACAGAAGATGGGGCCATATGCCAAGGAATGCCAGCGGCCTCCAAGAGTTGAAAAGACCATGAAACAAATCTTCCCCTGGCCAGAGCCTCTGGAGGAAATACAACCCTGCTGGTGTCTTCAATTGTTAATGCTCACATTGGCCTTTAACCTCAAAAATTCAGAAAATTGATTTGCACTGCTTTAAGTGTTGATTCTCCTCTCTCCTGTTAACTTCCTGCACAACCTAGAAAAGGAAACTTAATTTATGTAAACTGCTCTATGCTTTACTCAGCTACCCAGCTGCAATAACTTTTGCTTCCTTGTTTGCATATCCAACCTAGAAATAAGGCGTAGCCACCAAGAGTTTTCCTGAGAATGAAATCAGAGTTCCAACCAGAGAACTTAGCACACAGTCAGCATTTTTGACTGACTGATTATTGAGGTGTTTTTTATAAAACTATTTTTCTTCAGTATTTAACTTTCACAGAATTCCCAACATTATATTACATGGGACAACAGTACGCCATATTTTATGGAATAGTATCTTTCTCATGAAAGGAACAACTCTTCAGTTCAAGGGTGCATTGTACAATTAATCATTCATTGGAAGCAAGAAAACATGGAGTTTGTTTTTTAATGGAGAGCTGAGAGTTAAAGAATCTCTGCAGTTCTCTTCCTAGTGTTAGTATCAACTTCTGTGAACTGACTTGCATCACTTTTCTTGCCTTTTCGGAAAACTAGATTTCACCAGTGACTTCCACGTTCATAACTGGTGATCAAATCTGTGACTGTTTTAATTTATTTATTACCTTTGTCCAAAATGATTTGGTTTTCCCTTAAGGGAATCTAAATCCACCTAATAAAGGTACCTTATAAAGCCAGTATTGATAAAAAATCAAGAACAATTTGATTGTCTGTGTCCCTAAACGAGAACACAGCAATCTATGTCAAATACGTCAATAATAGTGCTTCCCAGCCTTTTGGCTAAGATCAGGTGTAGTATCTGTTGTTATCAGTTCAAATAAGTCAATAAGAGTTAAAAGCAACAAGAGATTCTGAAGATGGGACAGCCCTCTTCTTCCTTCACTGAAAATAGGTTTTACTCTTAGTTGCAATATCCCCTCAGCTATCCATAAGTTGGGCCTTAAAGAATGGTTACCTTGGTCATTTCTTTCCTCCAAGCACCTTTGGTGTAACACATGCTGTTCCAGCCTGGCCACAGTGGGTTCCTCCCTTCACGACTTCTTTTTCTAATCCCAGCTCAGACCTCACTCTCTCTAGTAGCCTCCCTTCACTTTGTGCACTGGACCAGTCTCACCTTCAGGACCTCCACAGTTCCCCTAGGACACTCCCTGATATCAGCAATGCCAGGAGGAAAAGCCTGGTACACCCTCAGTGCCAAGCACATGTGCTGAGCTCAGTGACTATTTCTTGAATGAATGAATGAACAAATGAGTGAATGAATGAATGATGCACACTTCTGAGAAGACTGGCATGCTCCCTGGATGTACTTCCTCCTGTAAGTTAACTATCTGCTCCCCTTTCTTTGTTGGGTTACCTGTTAAAGACAGATGTACACCACATGCACACGTGGTTACTTTGCAAAGGTCTTGCGTATACTGTGCCAATGTCCAACACACTCAATTTCTCACGCCTGTGAAGTGTGTGCTGCTCCAGGCAGCCTTGAATTGAGCCCAGCTGTTGCCATCCTGGATCCTGGAGGTGACTCAGGAGCTCTTAACACCAAACATGGAAGCTATAAATGTCAAAATGCTTAAAACCATGGAATCTATGACAAGTAGGAGAGCTAGGCAATCATCTAGATTAGTTTATGAGGCTGATTTTTTCATAACTGGGTCCACCTATTTTCACTTTGAATCCCTACTAGGGTGTTATTTCTCCACTAGACAAGAATTCTACATTCCAATAATATTAATTGTATGTTGTCAGAAATAATCAGATCATTTAAGCAAAATATAAAGTCATCTTCTGTTTTTGCTTTCGTTTCTGTTTTTGTTTTTGTTTCTGAGTGGGTAGGGATTGAACCCAGAGCCATCACAGCAAGCTAAATTCTCAGCGGGGTTTTTTTCTTTTCTTTTCTATTTAATTTTAAGACAGTGTCTCACTAAACTGCTAAACTGCCCACGGTGGGCAAATGTACGATCATCCAGCCTCAGTCTCTCAGGTGATGTGATTATACACAACACACTCATGCTGCTTCCATCTTAAGTTTTAAAAAGGTTTAGCTACAACTGCAGCAAGCAAATTGCATGCAGTTAAAGTTTGATCAAGTTGAACATCCATGAAGGCCTCACTGGAAATGAAGATAACAAATATTTTCATTTCTCCCCAACTGACTTCACACTTGGATACCACCCCTCCATCCCTCCACCCCACCCACAGAAGTCTGTCTTCTATCTCTGTGGGTTAGTTGATGAGTTCTTTTTTTACATAATATCATAATAAGCACAACATTTGTGATCGGGGCACATGCAGATGGTGGCATGGATAAACACTGACATTATTCCTGAGTGAGTACCTAGCTCAGTCTTCTAGGGAGCAGATGCTTCATACCTGAAATTCTGCCAACCTCTCAAACTGAATGCACCACTTAACACTCCCACAGCTCACATAGAAGAAGTCATGTGGTTCCACTTCTCCAACACTTAGTACAGTACTGTTTTTTTTAATTGTGTGCTCTAACCTAAATGCTTTTGGTGGGTCTCGCTGTGTTGCATTTGCACCATGGCTGTTGGCACTGAGCAACTTTCCTACCATCCATTGACCATCCACAGGTATCATTCTGTGAAGTGTCTGCTCTAATGTTTTGCCCAGTTTTTGTCTTGTTTATTACTGTGCTGTAAATGTTCTTTATTTATCCCAGATAGAATTTGTTTGCTAGATTGTGACTTACAAATGCTTTCTACCAGTCTAAGGCCCACCTCTGACTTCATTAATGTCATCTTTTAGAGTAAAAGTTTTAATTCTGGTCTGTCATTTTCTAAATGTTTTCATTCATGCTCTTTGTATTTGTTGGTGTTGTTTTTATTTGTTTTAAGTATGCATTTTCTCACTTTCAGAATAATAGAAACATGCCTGATTCATCCTGTTCTATATAAAATCAAATGTCCTCAATTTACTGACACTCTTTCACTTGTAGCAGGTGCTACAGCCCTTAAGGTACTTAACTCAATGTTCCCTGCAGTTGCTTTGGAAGCTCTTCAAGCAATACTTGCTCCTCAGACTTGTTAAGACGGAGCACCAAATGAAATTAAGCCACCCAACTCTGACTCTGAGCCACTCTACATGTTGAAAAGCCACATATACTTTTAATTCACTGTTTCCAAAGCTATATTTGCAAAGTGATGTGAGTTGCTAAAAACAATGTTTAGTATATTTCCAGGCCTATCACACTTTAAATCTGCAGTACACTTTTCCGTTTTTGTCTGTTTGCTTCTGATTGACCCATGTTTTTAAAGTTTTCCAAATCAGCTTTTTAAAAAATGGAAGGACGAAGCAACACAGAGCTCATCTCCGGACACACCTTAAACTGCAGCAGTCGGAGATGCCACCTGCTGCAGTGTCCCTGCAAACAGCGCTGAAGAATTACTCTGTGTCAGTGCGGTTTGCGTTAGGAAAATGCTCCATGAGTGTTGATGACCTGCTTTTTAGACTTGCCGGCGATTCATCTTTTGGTTTTTTTTTGCAAAACTCTGTGGGATTGTGCATCTTCCAAAATTCTAATAAAGGGACTTTTCTCTTTTCTTTTTTTAAAAAAGGAAACAATGATTTTAATGTGAAACTAGCTTTTCTGCTTTACAGATGAAAATCAGGAACACACCTCAGTGGCACTTTGTTGTATAAATACTTCAAGTCACAAGGACCAGAGGGAGTATCAAGACTCCTCTAGATGTATCTTTTATTACATAGATGGGCGTTGATTTACACATGGGAAAAATAACCCTCCCAAGTTTGTCTTTTTAAATTGGTCTTGTACAGACAAATCTTCCCTGGAGATACTCTATTTAATGGTTGAAGATGCTTTAACCCTCATAAAATAGAGATGAATTCTTCACCCCTTTCCATTTGAGGTGAGACATCCTTAACAACTTGCTTCCAGAGGTTGAAGATGGAAAGATAGAGTCACGCAGAGCAGAGAAACCTAGCAGACTCTACCTTCACTCAGGCAGCAAGGGCCTCATCACCAGAGAAGTCACAAGAAGGGCCTTTGCCAGAACCTCAGTCTACTCGTAAATAAAACATCAGACAGATGCTGGCCCAGGAATGTCTACAGGAAACAGGACCAGTGTCCCTCTGCACTCCCAAGGTCATGAAAACACAGGCTGAGTACTTTTCTCTGGCAGGAAGGCATAGAGGAGAAGGACCACTAAGTATCCTGTGCTGGACTGGATCCTAGAACAGGAGGACATTATAAACAATAATTTTAAAAAGGATAAAAACCAAAGAAAGCCTGGGGTTTAAAATCTTGTTAAAAATGAACTTATCAGTGGGAAATCATGTCTTTTCTATTAACTAAAACTTCATAAAATCTGGGTGATGCGAAGCATAATTCACACTCCACTGCCAACAAGTTTTATCCCGCACACTTTATTTTTGCACCGAGCCTGCAATAAAAATATCTCAACACCATCGCAGTAAACATTGCAACTGAGAAACAGAAACACGGAACAGTGATCTCCTTTGTCGAGATCTGACTGTGGTCCAGAAACAGCCCTAAAGGTAAAATCATTTGCCTTGTTACTGAAAAGAAGACTCGATAGCCTGAATTAACAATGTCTACAAGGGTTCTGGTGCTTGGTAGCACGCCCAGTAATGGTGGTGGTCGCCAAGAGTAAGTCTGGATCTGCGTGAAGCAGAGAATCATGGGACGAGGGACGGGAATCCACATTGCCCAGCACACCGTGCACCAGACTACTGAGTGTCTACTGAGTGTGTTCACCAGTGCTCGCTAAACACAAACCCATCCTATTAGGCTTCACTAATCCATGTCATAGGATTAAAAACTGGAGTCTGGTGAGTTGGAATAAACTTCCCAAGATGATAAACCTATAAGTCCATCAACTGATGAATGAAGAAAACCTATTTACACACATTAGAGTACCACTCTGCCATGGAAGAAGGATAAATTTGAGTCATCTGTGGGAAAATGGATGTTCCCTGAGATCACGGCATTAAGTGAAATAAATCAGATACACAAGCTAAATTTCACAGAGTTTCTCTTACATGAAAACCCCAAATTATAAATAAAGAGAAAACTAAAAGTTAGATAATAGGGACCAGAGAGGTAGATCTTTTGCAAGAGGAAGGGGACCAAGAGGTGGAAGAAGGGGGAAGGGAGGGAAATGGAAAGGAACAAAGATTTAGATGAGCTGTGTACCTGTCCCAGCTCCCCGCAATGAATACAGTCCTCATGTACTACAAACATGTGCTAATAAAAATTGTAAAAAATAGAAACCCCAAGACAGCTTTGCTGTGACACATTTTTACTGTAGAGACATGCACGGAAGCCAAAGGTCAGTCAGGTGGAAGTGAAACGAGAGAAGAAACGGTTAATTAGGAAATCTGTTACGTGACTCTGGCGGTGAAATCCCGGATGGGGTAGCCGGCACTTTGACAGTCACCTTATTTCTGTAATTCAGTGAAGTCCATCATTGTTGCACAAAGCAAAAATTACATAGCTAAAACACTTCACAATCCATTCCACACTGTCATATCCTAGGAGGCATCAAAGGACAGGAACACCCCACATTACCCTCGCGACCAGCTCTCCGTTTACTGCACTGAGCAGATTACTTCCTCCTGGGCCCCAGGGCTCTGCTGGCATTTGTTAAAGCAGTCAACACCATGACCCACATCCCTCCCCTTCTCAGGACTTTCCACACAAAAGTCACATATCTGCAGACCAAGAAGGCTGCAGACCATTTTCTCCAACAGCCACCTGAGTAGTACAGCTAAGCCCTAGGCCCTCACAGGACACTGTTTTCTTCCTGGAACATCGTGGCTCTTCTCTTCAACCATGCAATTTGCCTAGCTAATTGCTACTCACCTGAGCGTGGTCTCAGCTCAGCTGCCACTCCCTCGACAGAACGGTGCTGGGCTCACAATCCTATCAAAATGCACCTTCTCTCTCTTGATTCCCTGTGTTTTTCTTCCTGACAGAAGAACGGAGCTACCACTGCCTGTTGGAGGCTTCACCTTTCTGGCTTCACCTTTCTGGCTCCTCCAGGGCAGACACCTCCCTCTGTTACCTGTTGTTTCAGTATTTATGACAGTTGTGGCTGCTATATTGTGTCAGCTTGAGAAGCCCAGAAGTCTAACTAAGTAACTCAGCACCTCGGCGTCCCGTGGTGTAGAGGGTGAGCTGTGAGAGTGCTTGGATGCTGTTCTCTGTGTGGCCTGAGAAGCTGAGAAGTTTAGAAGTTTAGCTAAGTGACGGAGGCAGGGTCCTTACTTGGGAAACATGCTCAGCCTGTGCAAGAGAAGAGCATGGAGGTGGTGTAAGTGTTACAACTGCCCTGGGGGGGGGGGTAGCCTGCACACAATATAAGGGAAGAAAAGAGGCTTGATCCCCACTTTTTACCCTCACTGCCTTTGCTGTCTTCTGCTGCCTCGAAATGTTGCCCCAGGGCCATGCCACCCTGCCTTGGAGCCAGCTGATTATGAACTGAAACCTCCACAAACTGTAAGCTGCATAAACTTTTCCTTCTTTAATTTGAGAAATTAGTAACCAACGGAGAAAAATACCAGAAAAGAAACCAAGACAGTGACAGAGTATAGTTCATAGCAAACACTCATTAGTAGAGAATGCCTATATATACAATTAAATAAGTGAAATACCAGAACTTTCCTGTTTTACAAAGGATAGTGACACTATATCAATTTAGAACAATGCTTACAAGTGGATAAATAAATAAAATGTGGCATACCTATAAAATGGAATACAGTTTGGCCTCCAATAAACTAGGATAAAAAGGGAAAAAAAGGAAGAAAAGAAACAAAACCAAAAACAAATACCCATGATTTCACTAATGTGTAGAATTTAAAATATTTGGAGTCTCAGAAACAATAAAAAGGGGGTCAGAAGCTGCAGAGGGGGAGGTAGGGTAAATGTTGACTAATGGATACAACATTTCAGTTAGGAGGAAGAAACACAACAGACCCATTTGCAACATGATGATTATAGTTAATAACAATGTATTTTGCATTTGCAAATTGCTATGAAAATACATTTCAACTATTGTCACCACAAAATCTTATGAGCATGTGAGCTAATGTACATGGCCATTAGCTCTAGGTAGCCATTCTGTAATGGATTCAAAACAATATGCAGCATGTGATAACTAGATGTAATCTTTATTTCTAGTGCATAAGTGAGAAATAAATCAATATAAATCACTCTGGTTCACAGAGTGAGAGTTTTCAAAGAATAATTTTTAAAAATCAGGGGAAGACTACCAATGACTATCCATGCGATATCAGAAGTGATGCATCACTCTAACAAATACTTCAGGTAAGGGCTGGGGATTTGGCTCAGTGGCATAAGCATCTGCCTTGCAAGCACACACTCATGAGTTTGATCCCTGATTCCAAAAAACAAAACAAAACAAACAAAAAAACCCAAATACGTAAGGTAAACAACTTACAAAGAGAAAGGGTTCATTTTAACTCAAAGTTTTGGAGATCGATTGCCTTGGAACCTGAGAAGACAATACACCACGGTGTAAGGGGGTCTGGCAAAGCCACTTGGTTCATGCCCAGGAAGTAAAACATAAGAGACCAGCACTCCACAATCCCCTTGTATCCCTGAGAGTTTTACTAGAGAAACATATATAACACAGGATACACAAATGTGTAAGAAATTGCAAGACTGGCTTATAATGGTCACCCACAGAGTTGGATGAGGAAAAGTGCAGACGATGTCTACACACTGGAGACCAAAGGTGTCGGTTCAAGGTCTGGAGTTCACTGCAGTGTCGCCACAAGTCCATATCCCGAGGCCAAATCTGATTTATGGCGGAGCCTGACAGTTTGCACTAAAAGACGGAAGACACTATGAAGGAAGCCAAAGGGTCTGTGCTGAAATCCAGGAGATGATTTCCAAGCTCAAGGCAAAGACTGGAGCTCCTCCAAAACACAGCAGCAGATCTTCCTCATTTCCAGGCCACAAGCTGCCCTAGGATGGGTCTTCTGTACTCTAGAGTATAGAATGGCTGACCTAATGGAGTTAAGCTTCAAAACTTCTCAAGTTGACACAATCCATTCACCATTACCCGCCTGCAAGGATACACTTCCAATCACCTGAAGACCTATTCACATTAGGCTTTACTTTTTAAAGGTTGCCCCACCTCCCAGCAGTGCCACTTGGGGTCCAACCAGAGCTTTACTACATAAGCCTCTGGAGTACAAAATACAGACTCTAGCATGTGCTGGGCAACGACCTTCCCTCTAGCTTCATTCACTTTGAACTAGGTTATGTGAGTCATTCCCGTAATCAGAATATATTCACTTAGGAGCATACTTGACATTGGTAGCAACAATCTGAACCATAGCATCTTCACCCAGTGGTTTTGTAATCAAAATATGTTCATTTACAGACACTGGACTTGGCCCTGTGCTAAATTTTGTAGAAGATGTGGACAAAGAGGAGAATGGGCAAAGATTTAAGGACATGTTTGTAAAAGTAATTTAGTACTAAATCAGCTAATACATGGAAGCCTTCACTTGAACAAATTTCACATTTTCAGTTTCCATTCTTCTCCTTAGGGCTGTTGAAGGTCCCTGGCATGTTTGTTTTAAAGGATGTCAGTGGGACTCAAGTACCGGAGCTCTTGCCTGGTGCTGCGTCCTGGCCTCCACGTCTGCACAGCTTTATCATTAGACGCTTCTCTACCTATGTTCAGTAATTGTAGTAAAAGGCTAACACGTTTCAGATCCAGGTAAGTTCATGCCCAGAATTAAAATAATACTGATATAGTGTGCAATGGCACAGAGTTCATTTTAAGGGCAGAATTAACTTTAATAGTTTCATAAGTGACTTTGCTTTTATATTTATAGAGCTGTAAGTATGTGAAGAAGTTATTAAGGTTTCTTAGTCTGAGTGAGTGCAGGCCAATTACAAGGTTGGAAAAGAAATAGGTTCCATAGAGTGAAAACAGACCACTGAAAGCAAAACCACAGTGGTCAAGAGCTTAATGGCAGCCATCCTTTGTATCCTCTACTCCTCCAGGTGACATCAGATCTAGGCCATACTATGAAATATCTGCTTGGTTCCTTCTGGGAAGAACTGAAGATAGAACTTTCTGACTGGTGCAGAGTCTCAGATGCAGGGTCTGGGCATATGTGTATGGCTGTGATTGACAGTCATACCCACTTGCCCAGCCAGCTGGCCATGCCCTACTCCCCTACCTCATTTCCTTCTGAGAAATATAAATACCCACAATTCCTTACAGGGCACTAAGGCTGTGGAGGTCTCCATTTCTGTGTAGCTATTTTCTGGTAAAAGGGCTTAGACCCTGATTACTGGGGAATCATGAGCTCTTCAATTACCTTGGGGTGCTGTGGCTCACTGGCTAGGCTGGAAAAAAAACCATAAGAAGACAGAGAGTATATGGGAAGAAGTGTTGATCTGGCTGTTGGGGGGGGGGAATAAAGCTTGGTAACTTCATCAGGAGAATAACTTTACTATGAAATTGAGGAAGTAGACCCAAAGTATGAAAAGTTGCAGATCAGACTTCTCTGCTTGCTATGGAGGTGGAAGTATTGTAAAGAAGGATATTCACTAAATTACCAGGAGACCTGTAACCCCAGCAAGATTACCCACATTATGGATTAATTTAAAAAAGTCATTTCAATACAAGTGCCCATATAAACTGTGATGGATTAGAGGTCATTTGTGACTCCACTTATCTGTGTTCAGAGCAGAACGAGTGTCTTAGTTACTTTTTACTCATTGCTGAGACAAAATACCTGATGCCCAAGGTTGGGAAAGGAAAGGTTTATTTCTTACAGTTTTTGGAGGTTTTAGTCCATACTCAGTTGGCTCCAAGGCAGGGTGGCATGGCGGGGCCACAGTTCATGGCGGCTGCAAACAGCAAGCGGAAACCGGCAAGAGAGAGACACACCTTCTTCCTGCCATTACATCACATCCTGGCTCCACCCCCTAGGAGGGTGTAGCACTGACACCATCAATCCAAGCACTAGACAATGAACTTAGCACAAATGCACAATGCAAAGGCATGAGGCTTGGGGGCCACCGACCTAACCATGACATTCCACCCCTGGCCCCCAAAGGCTCATGTACAACCTTCATACTAAAAGACATTTTGGAGATTTCCATCTCCAAAAGTTGCCAAAGTCCTAACATTTTTAGCATTGCTGAGAAGTCCAAGTCTCAAGTCTCCTGCAATATCTACGGCAAACTCTTAACTGTAACCCCTGTACAAGCAAAACAAGGTTAAACATTTTTGAAATGCAAAGGCACAAAATAAACATTACCATTCCAAAAGTTACAAATGGGGGAATATAAGGCATTGGGAACAATGCAAGTCCAACATCCAGCAGGGCGAACATTAAGTCCTAGAGTTCCATGCTCAGCATTTGAGGCAATCTGGTTGCAAGCTCCAAAAGGCTTCGGTGATTCCACCCCCAAGGCACTTCTAGGGATTTTAGCTCCCGCAGCTTTTCTCTTAAACCTTCTCTGCTCAGTTTTTGCATCTTTCCTTGGATGATCCACGTTCTTGGCTTTTTTAAACTTTTGGGTTTCCACTGCACCTTTGGCTTTACACTTACATCTTTACAAATTGCCCTCTCAGGGGCACACTGCTTGGCCTCCCAGGCCCTTTGCAATCAAGGTGGAAGCCTTCTTACTCTCAGAATTTGTGCATTTTCCTTGCACCTAAAATCAGCACCATGTGGATGCCGCCAAGGTCTGCTGCCAGTTGGAGCAATAGCCAGGCTTTTCTCTCTCTTGGCTGTAGGGGTCGATTGCCTAGATTGCTGGGCTCTATTAACCCAACTGTGAAAAAAAGCTTTTCTATGTTGCTGCCATTCTGGAACCTCATGTGACTGCAAAGGGTGGAGACCCGCTGCTTCCTGGGATGCCCAGTGGCCATCTTTTTTATCTCTCTGTGTCTTCTCAGCAATCAAAGTCTCAGCACTATGATTACAATCCACAGCTTCACTGGAGTTTTCCTTCTGGCCAGACTCACAGTGTTTTAAATTATCCTGCTGGGCTCTTTGCTCTTGATTTGCAACATAGATCTGGCTAAAAGCCCCCAACAATAGCCATGCCACAGCTTCAACATTTGACTGCCTTGAAATTTCCTTTGCCAGATTAATCAGTCCATTACCCTTAATCTCAGTCTCAAGCAAAGTCTCTGGGCATGGGCAAAAGGCAGAAAAACTTTCTGCCAAGCCATAACACACATCATAGGGAGTCCAACAACCAATGCAGTCCTTCTTCCCAGCAGAAACCTCCCAAGCCTGGTCTTTACCATCAGGCTTTCTATCAGCCTTCTAGTCTCCTGAGCTCTGACCAGAATCTCCTCTAGAGAACAGCCTAAGCTGCTCCAGCTCTATGCATCCAGGCAACAAGTTCGAACCTTTCCAAACTCTGCTCACAAGCCATTTTCAAAGCCTCTCAAAAAACATGGTCAGGTATAGTCACAGCCATGACCACTCCTGGTACCAAATCCTGTCTTAGTTACTTTTTACTCATTGCTGAGACAAAATACCTGATGCCCAAAGCTGGGAAAGGAAAGGTTTATTTCTTACAGTTTTGGGAGGTTTTAGTGCATACTCAGTTGGCTCCTAGGCAGGGTAGCATGGCGGGGCCGCAGTTCATGGCGGCTGCAAACACCAAGCAGAAACCAGCAAGAGAGAGACACACCTTGTTCCTGCCATTACATCACATCCTGGCTCCACCCCTAGGAGGGTGTACCACTGACACCACCAATCCAAGCACTAGACAATGAACCAATCACAAATGCACAATGCAAAAGCATGAGGCTTGGGGGCCACTGACATAAACCATGACAACGAGAGACTAGCTTTTTGAAGGTCATCAAGTCCTCCCAAGAGTCACAGATGTAACTCTCTTCTAGCAAGTGAGGTGGTCTGGGTTCACCAATGTTATCATGAGCGCAGAGTAGGCAAGCTTTGTAAATTCGTCAGGCAATCATTGCTAGCTCTAGTCCTGTGGAAAATTTCAGTGACCGTTTCCCCAGGTAGGAGTTCTATAGCTTTCCACTGCATCACTTGAGGAAAGTTCCAGTTTACTTTTGTAGGCTGGTCTTAATGGTTCCACAGGAAGTGGGAACAAGGCTAGGGAACTAGGTGGTGTCAGACTTCCCTTCTTGCCTCCCTCTCAGGTTTTTGATTCCCCAAGTAGACTTTAGATATGTCTTTTGAAGATAGACTATCTCCGATTTCCTAGTAAATCTCTTCCTAGTAAAAGACCAGGACACTGTTGGATAGTTAAAAACTCATGGCTGAACATCTGACCTTTGAATTCACACAACAGATGCAAAGACGCTCCCAATAGGGGTTCCCTTGACCCCAATTTTGACTATAATTACACAAGTGGGTTTTCCAAAGAAAGAAGTGGAAGCCAGAAGCCAAAGGAAGTGAAATGGCTTATGCATGATGTTCAGGATCACCTAAGGTTGCTTGAAGAGATGGACATTTCCTTGCACAGGGATATTGCTGGCTGCCCCCCCATCTCTTCATCGGAGTAGAAGATGAGGGTTATGTCTGGCCTGATCCCTCTCTGGGACCAAGGACGGTCATTCTCCCAGTGTCACGAATCAGGCACATTGGCCACTGCCACATGCAGTAGGGCCCAGGTGGTGGCTTAGTACTGTCAGTGCACAGTGCACAGTTTTATTTCAGGTTTTGACCAGTCCTGGGTTTTCTCTTGCATGACTTTATAGTCACAGCCATGAGTTTGGTGTCTTTTTCCTTAACACTTCTACTTTTATCTTCATCTAAATCCTGAATACTGAACACAGAAAAGGGCATATTCAGCAATAGGCTCCCAGGGGTCTGGGGCCATCTGCAAACCTACCTGAGTCTTTTGAAAATATAGTCTCTGTGGGGTGCTTGCCTCAGGTGGAAACAAGTGGGAGAAACCCCTGTCCCACCGACAGATGGGAGGAATCTGTGGATAGAATCATCAACAATATCAACTCTTTTTTTCCCCTGTTGTAAAGGCTTTTCCAGAGATCAAGAGCCATAAAAGCCTGAACATGAGAAATTTGATACCACTTTACTTGCCTTTGGCAAAAAAGATCTAAGAGAAGAATAACATTATAATTTAGACTCTCATTTTGTACCCTTCTTGCACCATTCTTTAGTTTTTGTTGAACCCAAATAGTATTGCAATAAAAGATAAGTTGTCTTTTGATGGTTGGTTGGTTGTTTTTTTTGCTGCTGTTGTTTTGTTTTGTTTTGTTTTTCCAGATTGTCGGGATAAAATCTTTCCTAGTCTTAAGGACAGAGCCTAAATGTGAGATGGCTGGGGTCTGCAGAGTGTCTGAATGGTGTATCAGGAGAACTATGTAGAGAGACACTAGGTCTGGATTCCTTCAGATGGCATTCCAGGTAGCAGAAAGTTGAGCCATTGAGTTCCCAAGGCATCCCTTGTGAGATGCACATGCTACTGGTTGGAAGTCTCCAGGGGAAGTGAAACAGATGACTTCTTAATTTATTTATTTACTTTTTTTTTTTAGAGCTTTCCATATCCTGTGGCCCACTATGATTCATTAGAGGAAAAAGGTGGAGGCCCCATGGCTAATAGAAAAAAATCTACTTTTGCTGGTTTAGCCTGTCTTGGTTACTTTTCTCTCATTGATATAAAATGCCTGATGCCCAAGGTGAAACAGGGAAAGGTTTATTTAGCTTGTAATTCTTTGGAGGTTTTAGTCCATATTCAGTTGGCTCGAAGGCAGGGAGTGTGGCTGAGGGGCAGCCATTTATGGCAGCCTCAAGTGACAAGAGCAAAAGGGCAAAAATGGAGGAAAATCTCTTCCTTTCCTCCCTTATATAGTGTGCTGGCCCCACCCCTAAGGGAGGTGCAGCACTCACACAGCCAATCCCAGCACTAGACAATGAACCAATCACAAACACTAGACTCAGCTGCCTCCATGACTGCATGAGGCTTTGGGGGGACATTTATACAAACCCCATGATGTGTACATTAAATAGGAACTTTGTAGTTATTTACAGAATGAAAATTAAAACAAAAAGCAAACTTGATGCAAGTCAATCTTCTTAAACTGTATCTTCTCTAGATGAAACAAGTCCGATGGTAGAGTTTGGGCAGAGTCAGGGACGGGAGTAGGAAGCATAGAGCAGAGAGAAGTGAACAGAATTTGAAATATTTAATAATGGGTTAATTCTCTTCTAAGTCAAGCTAGAAGAGTTTTCTTTATATGCTACAACTAAGGAAATTGGCCACCACAGACACAGAGAATTTGTAGAGAAAGCATATTGTAAGAACCATTTGCAAATATTTTATTATAGAACATGATTTCAGAGTCCTTGAACAAAAGTGAAAAGTTTTATTTCCAATTTTTGAACAGGATTCACACAGATCATATAAAATAAAAATAGTTAGAACAAGTGTAATGAAATCTGTGTCAATAGCAAGAGATTAGCTCAGCTGCTGGAGAATGAACAATATCACTATAAAAATTGAGATCTCCCAGCCACCGATATTTTAGTTCTGGTCAAGCAAAGGACTGGACCGAGAAGATTGGCATAGAATGCGAATGTAAAGTCAGATTAGAGAAAGACACTGACGTATCTGGGAAAGGAGAAGACAATCACAGTCAGTAGGTGCTCCAGGACCTTTCCTTAGTCCAACATGTCTCAGCCCCGGCTGCGTGTGGGAGTAACTTGAGAGCTGTAAAGAATTACTCATTCCCTGATTCCAAGCCCAGAGACTTGGATTTAAGTGATCGGTGGAGACTGGATTAGTTTTGGTGACTTGTAAAACCCCAGTCTGACACTTCACTTGGTACAGAAGACTTGCCACTAATACCAGTCTCATGAAACAGTAAACCCAGAGTTCCCTAAACTTACATAATTTTCATCAGGTTTCGCTAATTAATGCTTCAAATTTTTCTTTAAACCAACTTCTTTCCTAAATCGTTATACTTACTCTAGCCTCCCTCCTAAGTGGGAGCATTGGGAAAGATCACAAGTTTGGTGTGCTGGCTGTATTTTTTTCTGTTAATACTTACTAAAATATGCAGTGTTAACATATGTGTGATACCCGTACACAAGATAGTGTGAGGTGATAAATGCAATTTAGAAAAATTGATTAATATATTATTTAAGCCTGTTTTGTGTTTAGATACTATAGAAACTGCAGAATTAAATTATTTCCTTGGCAGTGACTCCAAGTATCTCCCATACTTCCATCACATAAAGTAATTTAGCATTTTGCTTCCTCCTCAGTCTGAATTGTGATATTCTTCACAGTAGGGAGAAACAAGTCCCTCAAAGAATGAGTAAACTCAGCGAGTGTGAGTCAGTTCTAGCCCAGCAAGCCTCTGTTCAACGTGCATACCATCAAGCTCACAATTTTATAACACATGAGATTTTACAACCATTTATATTTTACAAAACTTCAAATGTTAATAATATCTGAAAATCTGGAGAATTTAGGAAAGTTTAAGGTTATTATCCCTCAAAAAGACTAAGGTTTTATGATACTATTATTAACTTGCTCTTGTGAGGAAGTTATTGAGGGTGACTGTGTGCATAATTTATTTTCTAGATATACCTAGAAAACTATATTATCTATTGTAAATAACTTTGTTGAGTTAATTATGGTGATATTAATTAATTTTTTATTAACTGTGAGATTTCTCTGAACCTTTAATATTCAAAATTAATTTGTGGATTTCAAGGAAGGAGACTTAACGCATGAAATTTTCCAAGTTGGATTAAGCAGAAAATCTTTCTCCCTTTACCACCAGATAGATTCCTATGAGTTTGTATTTTCTGAAACTTTGTTTGAGAAATGCAAGCCTCACGCATAACTCTCTAAGATACCCCTCCATTTATTCCCAGTTATATTAGCCAGACCTGTGTTGAATTTGCCTTTTAAAAAAGCATATGTGTCTCTTGCTTATTCTGTTTTGTCTACATAGAGACAAACTCCCATTTTACAAATTGGAATTCTGAAGTACCTTACATTATAACTAACTTTGTGAGAAAAATTCTTGAGAAATTATTTGTCTATGTTGTGTATACAATACTGTAGAAGACAGATAATGCTTACGGCCAGCCCAGATAGAGGAAGGGAAAGATTTTGCTGAGTTTTCTAGCTCCACTTGTACAAATCTACGGTATAAACCTGGTGCTTGAGAAGTGCAGAGAATGAATTATCCTAAAGCACATAATTGAAACAACAGAAAAAAAGTTATTAGAGAACGAATTGTGCAGTTTTCTTAAAGTCATTCTTCGAAGTTCAAGCTTTGGTTCTACTTTACATCATTAAGAATCCTATTTGACAATACTCTTCAAAGTTCTTTGTAAACATTAACTTTGTTTCATCATTACAGACATACCAAGGGTTTATTTTTAATCCCTATACTATTTAATGCTTAAGTTCACCTCCTAATCATCCCAATGAACAGTATTCAGTGTACCTACAAATGTTTGATCCATCCATAAGCTTTATGTGTCTATTAACTATCAAGCATAATATTAGGTTCTGGAACTTCAGTGGAGAACACAGTAATTATGCGTCCCTATCTTTCAGGATTAATGCAAATGCATATACATTTTCAACCTTGAAATTTCCTTTAATAGGAGGCAGACTGAGGTGTGAGACTATGCAGCAAGAAACTTGAGGGATGGGAGTGGGCTAGAAGCAACATCTCTAAAGAGAAGAAAGTGTCTTGTTCCTCTGAGCTTCTTCCATTTGTAGTTTAATATTAAGATTTCATATGATTCCCCGACACTGATGCAAAACAAGACATATTCCTACTACACAAACAATCTTTCCACTTTTGTAAGCTCTTTGGGAGTGAAGAATTATTTGGACCAGATGGATCACCATTTGGCAGGTAAATTGAGCTCTCCCTAATTGAGTGTCATCGCTTACTGGTGGTTTTCACAGGTGCTGTCTTGGGAGAGTCCCTCAGGCTATTGCAAACTTTCCGCTTTTCTTGGGATGTTCTGAAGAAAAGAGCCCTCATCTGGGGCTAGCTGGCCCCATGCCTCACCACCACCCAACACAAGAGAAAGTTTGAATGAACTGCAGGATGATTTCAGCCCGTGTGTCTGACATGGGGATCTGATAAGTTTTCTGTCTTCCCCAAATGGTTCGGTTTGTCAAAGAATACCACCAACTGTTATTTCAGGTTTAGCTGTTTCCAGTCCTATCATGGTATATAAATAAGCTTTTGTTGACGCGAAACAAAATAGTGGATTTTTGTTGGCACAGGAAAGCAAAAGATAAGAAGTCATTTCCCATCTGATGAGAGATGTAAAGAACAAAGGACGCCATGACAAAAGAGCTTCAGAATACAAATGCGTTTGCAACAGCACAGGGCGAAACTAGGAGAAAATTCCTCTGGGGCTAGATCTTGATGTCACAGCATCCTAAGCTTGTGTCTCATTTGTGTCTGCATCATCTCATATCTTTTCTCTAAAAGTAAAATAAGTCTTAAGACTTATCTGCTGGGGAAAATATTAAGTTATGGAATTTTTCCACCACAGAAAATAAAAGAAATAAAAAAGTCAAGAAATAAAAGAAATTTTAAAAATCCAGTTATGCATATTGCCTCTAAAATGGCCATGACTATGAATATGCAAAGGGGACAAGATGAGTTAACACACTGATTGGGAAAGCTAAAATCACCAACGGTCCCTTCCTAACAATAATGCCTCAATTTGGTATGTTTTTCTCTGAATTGATTATTAACTATAAATCACCAAAAGACTGAATATTTTGCTTGGACTCATTTGTGCTTAATGTTCCAAAGAGACAGAGATGAAGACAGGATGGTTTTTGTAAAGAAAATGATCCAAGGTTTAACGCTTTTCAAATCTTATGCTACTAATAACCCCATGTTTTCCCCTACATAGCTTACGTGTTCATAGCCATTCCATTGCCATGTGTCTCATGGGTTAACGGGACTATTATTGATCACGTGTTTAAATTCTCAGGGTCTTTAGGTAACAGAGGCAGGCGCTCAGACCTGGTCAGTGTCTGTTCTTCATAGTTCATAGACCCAGTTCAACAGACAAGGAGAGCTCTGATTACCAGGTCAACAGAAGACTAGATAGATGGTGGGCAGCTAGGGACAAACCTTTTACCTAAACTCCTTAGCTAAACCTGAAGAAGTATAAACCTGCTCTTCAGCTTTCCAGCTACAGCATTGCTAACACTTTTGGTTGGATTTACAGGCTAAAGATGAACCTTCTCCCACCCTGTGATCTTTGTCAGGTACTTTTCTACATTCCAGACTCCTCCAGATGCATAATGCTCCAGACCATAGATACTGAAGCTAGAATACATTTTTTAAATTCCCTGACTTTCTACCAGTAGTAGCAGATCAGGTTAAGCTATTTCAGGACAAAAGCACATTACAAGTCTGCTTAAGCTAAAAAGAAAATGTTTATCAGTATAACTGAAAAGTGCAGGATTAGAACTGACTTTCTACATGGCTTGACCAATGGGTCAAGTGATGTCACCAACGTGTAGACTCTGTCACTCTTCTCCTCACCACTGGTCTCAATGGTAGGCTCCATGTGGTTGACAATGGCTCACACACATGTAAGGTCACCTAACTTCAAGACTCACAGGAAAGAAAGTCCCTCTCACTAACTATGGGATATCCTGGATTTCAGTTGTCCAACCTTGACTCAATCCTTGTGGCAGGGGAAAAGAGCTGTGTTAAGCACAGGTCACCTAGAACTGGGTATAGGACAAGTCCCAGCTGCACTGCACTGACCTAAAGGGCTGTTTTTCTCACTAAAGTTGGTCTAACACACTAAAAGAGGAGTAGGTAGAAGGTAAGCAGCTTTTTAAAAAAAATTTTTCAAGAAATAAATAAACACAAGTAAGTCAATTAATCAAAAACTAAAAAAAACCAAGCTACTAAACATGAAAGCGTGCCAATGCCTACTTGCCACCTAAATCCAGAAGGGAAGCTTTAGCCTCCTTCCACTATTTCCCATGGAAAAAAACTGCATCATTTTCTCTCCCTCAAATCACAGAGGGTGGGCAGCACAGCAGGCATTAAAGTCCTGGTTAACTTCTGGAATCTGGATTCACACTGTATCTCTCCTAGCATGCTTTTTCTTTTCTGGTTTGATAAGAAAAATTGTCCTGCAGGGAGGTAATAGGAAAGCAATGACAAAATAAAAATATTCTTGTTTGCAGAGTTTAAAAGTAACTTTCTCATAAGCCAATTCCATCACGAACTTTCTGATCACCTCCTGATCGTGCTCCTCTGCCAGGAGAAGGAGGGAGCTGTCTCCAGCCTCTGATCAACTGTAGGTCCAAATTTTCAAATGATCTATAGGGTGATGCTGCTCGGGACCAGAGCTAAAATATAGACATTACATTTTGAAGTGTTCAGTTTCATTCAAATTTAAAGTCTGGTCATTCTCAGAATATCTCAGAGTTACTCTCAGAAGAAGTCTCTCTTCATTAAAAAAAAGAATAAAAAATGATTATACATGAAAAATTTTACCCAGCCTACAAAACCTGGGAGTTTTTTTTTAACAAGCCAAATGGTTAAAGACAGCACAATAAAAACTATCTGGGAAATAGGAGCCATGAATGTCAGAGGCAGGTGAGATATGAGAAGACTTTTGTAATCTACATTTTAAACCTAATAACCTAAGAAATAGGTTAAACCTATTTCTAAGAAATAAGAAATAGACCTAAGAAACTTATGGAATCTTTGAATTTATCTTCAGGCTCTACCATCAGCTGTCTGGGATTCGGTTCCTTGAAACCATTTGACCAACATCCGCTGTGTGGCAGTCACAGGGAGATGACACTCTCATACCACCCCAACGAGGACCCCTCGCTCCGAACTGCTGTCTCCGCTCTGGCTCCAGTTTCTTTCTCTGCTGCTGAGAGCTGAAGCAGAACATGGACAAGAAAACGGGAAGAGAAGAGAGGACATGAAAGGAAGAGAAAGATGGGGAAAAGGACAGGGAAGGGGTGGATGGGCCGTGGATTCTAGGAGGGGGGTTCTGTCACAGAGTTCCACTTCTGGGGAAGCAATCAGTGATTTTCACACTCATCTACTTCCTGCCAAAGGAAGGAAACTGAACTCCCGGTACAGCAATGTTTTTCAGTATGAAGAAAGAGTACTAAAAAAAAAAAAAAAACACCTGTAGTCCTGATTATGGATTTCCGAAGACAAATTAAATGCTGGAAAACCACAATTCCTCTTTAAACTATCTCTCCTGGATGGGAATAAGTACCTGTATGTACATGTATCTCACACAAGAAAAACCATTGAGAAGTTTTTGTTGTTAATAATGAGAATTTGGAAAAAACTGAAATGTCGCTTCATAAGGACATAGTTAAATACATTCACACGATAGAATTCCATGAAACAAAGTGAACAGACTAAATCTGTATCCTTCAATAGTCACAAACAACAAAAATGAAAATCTATAGTATCATACCATCTGAGTATATTAAAAACATACAATTATATAACAATTCTATATGCACATACATACACAAGTAGACACATATATGTATGAGAAAAAAATTTTAAGTACTGAAATTGAAAAGTTGCGGAAGGAAATGAATGAAACTGGTGTCAAAAGGACTTCAAGTTTATCTGAAATATTTTGTTTCTAGAAAATCATGAAGGAATGCCATAAATTTATAAGTCAGTGCTGAGTAATAAGAAAACAATTGTTATGTTCTTTTCTTAACTTTTCTGTGCTTTAAAAATTACTCAAAATAATAATACCATCATAAATAAAGTGACAATTACACATTTATAAACTCACTTGCACTGGTACAACAGTGGTTCCAAAGTTGTTCTAAGCTTGAAATATATTCTGCTCCATTTTGAGTAAATTCACAATTTTGATTAATTTTTTATGGTTTGTACTTAATATTAGAATTTGGACATTTCAGAAAATCTAAATCAGACATGGTAGTACATCTGTATTTCTCAGCTCTAGGGAGGCTAAAGCAGGAGGATCACCATTTTCAAGCTAGCATAGACAACTTAGGGAGATCCTGTCTCAAGAAAGAAAAATGATTCAGCGATAGAGTGTTTGTCTATCATCAGGTAGAGCTCAATCTTTACTGCTTCAAAAGAATAAATATAAATTAGAAAAACAAGAAAGAAAAAGAAATGAAAATGTCACAGGTTGAAAATGCATTCTTAGCTTTATTTTCACTCTCTGTCTGGATTATGAAAGAGTGCTATGATGTCTCATTCTAATCAAAAAAGAAAATGAATCCAAACTGCAAATCTCGAGACCTGCTCTTCCCCATTCTCCCTCTAGTCTACCCACCTCTCCTCCTATGATCTTTGTATTAGCCTGGAGTTTCACAATCATGCCAGCAGGTCCAGGTTGGCCCCTGGGTACCACTTCACAAAACAGCCACCAGGCCCATCAATTGGTAGCAATTACAAGGCAGAGACGTCGTCCTCCAGCACTGTATGGTATTAACTGTTGCTTGTTTCCTGTAAACTACAGAGTGACCTTCTTTTGGTTTGGAAGCTATAACCAGTGGCCAAATGAAAACAAAGCTTTTCAACAAAGTATCAGAAAAGCCAATGAATGATTCCTCAGAGACTCCTGTACTGAGAAAATGAACAAGCAAATACCAAATCCAGTTATTAAAATGAGACACAAAAATCTTTTTAAAAAGATAGCCTTTTGCATTAAAATGTGGGTTTGGGACATTGATATCTAGATACTTATATAATTGTGATCTGCTCCTGTATTATTAAGTATATTTGAAGTTGGATGCACAAAGCATTAATTTGATGGGTTATCACATTATCTAGTTAACTTTACTCTGTATTTTATCTCTTGGACCAATAGTATATGTGAGACCCTAATCAGAGTCACTTCTTCATGAATTCATTTATGTAATGAAAGTTCTCTATCTAAAATTCTGTTTATATGAAAAAATACATTGCAGTATTAAATAAGTACATAGCAGATCAACAAGTGCAATGTGTTGCTCCTGTCTGGCATGGGAATTTAACAGTCTGTATTTCATGATAACTGAAAAATTCAAAGGAGTTGTTTTGAGTATATGCAAACCGAGCAGCATGACAAAGAATACAGCTTTTAATATTAATTCTGGTGGTTTGCATAAATGATAAAGCATTGTTGGAGAATTGTCCAAATAAATGGCAAGAATATTACTGAGGATATGAAATAAAGCTGGAAAAAATCAAAGGTTTGTCAAAAACAAAACATTTCACCATGACAAGAGGATTCATAAGAGTGTCCGCTGTCTACTGCAACCCAAATTCTCAGGAGCCACCTTCTCTGACTCAAAGCAATGTGCTTTATTGCTGTTTTTGCCTACACATCTGTTTGTGAGCCTTCCCCCACCTTTCCAAAGCAACCTAATTGCACCTCAGGCAACTCTGAAAGAAATGGGAAGAAGGAGGACTTCCTTAGCTGGCACTCCCAGTGGTCAGCACGCAGCTTTGGACTCCTGACCCCGGAGAAGAGCAGGGCAATGGCCTTCTCCACCATGCACGATACAGACACCAAAGTGCAAAGTCTTTGCTCGAAGTTTTTCCTCCTCGAAGTCTTTTCTAAACCAAAATAAACATTACCAGTCTCCTTAGCTTGTTTATTTGTTTGTTTCCTTTTATTCCCATGTTCAGTTCTCTGGTTTCACACTATAAGGCCAGAGTCCTTTAATGTTATTTCAGTTTCCATAAAAAGCAGTCTCAGATATAAGACTCAATACTTAAAGAGTGATTTGATAGGAAAGAAATGACATGATCTTTAATTTTTTTTATTTTAAAGAGAATAAAACAAAAGAGAACAGAACAAAGCAATTTTTAAAAAGAAAAAAGATTTAATTTCAGATTTAGAGACAAACATTTGGACAAAGCTGGTCCATTAGCAAGAGTGAAATAAACAGATAACATAATGTAAAATAATAAAATAATACAACAAACTTATATTTGTGTGTAGGTGTGTACCTAAAGAGTAAATGTGTATACATGTATGCATATACTATACAAAAAGAGAGACTAGTCTTGAGTTTGTTTAGAAGTTGCACTCACTTTCAACACAAACTTTCTGGCAACATTTGAAACTAATCTTAAGAAATTCCGAAGGTCAACACTCATGTGAGGAGAAACTCCATTTAGAAAGGTGCAAACCAGCCGGGAAGAAGATGTTGATTGCAGGGAGGAAAAAGGCAGGACGATCCAATCCCATGGAGCAAACCCGCTTAATCCAGCAAATCAAATGAGCCACTATCTCGTGCTCTGACTTTGCAGTAATAGGATATAGGAGCAATGTACGCCCTGAGATATAGCCCAGCAGCAGTGCCAATTAAAATTCATGCTTTTAAAGAAAATGACACTTCACCTTGTTCACTCCATGTCAGCGCTGTCCTGAGGAACACAAAGAACACGAATGCAACTGAAATCAAGTAAGCAGTGGAAAGGTGGAAGAGAAGTAACTCTGGGTAACGCTGGAACTCTGTGCCACCCAGTCAGTGGAAGATGAAGAGACCACGCGTTCTCTGATCCTCTAAATAACTCAGTGTTCTGGAAACTGTAAAAGGATCCACACGTTGTGCTCCTATCAGCCTTTTCTGAGGGTTTATTTGGTGTCTATACAATGAATTCAGCTCTTTACAGTCATCATGTCATCAATCCATCATCAGAACAACCCTTTAAGAATGATGTGATTATTATGCTCATTTTATATGCAAAGAAACTAAGGATTAATTTTTCAATGTGTCTTAGCTGGAGAATGTGCATAGTAGGTTTTTGAAACAGCCTTCAATCTCCCTAAAGTCATATCCTTTGCGATGTAACCTTACAGCAACTCTGGTCGAGAGCCGAGGTCCATTTCTTCATGGCCCGCATCTCTTCTGCCTTGTGAGTTACCTTGCTGACTGAACATGGCATGGCAGTGCCTAGTCTCCACCTCTGGGCCGAGTGGAAGCATCTGCTTCTGTTCTGCCTTTCAGACCCCTGAGATTTCCTGGTGAGTAAGCCCAGGCCAGCCCCTAGCAGCGTCAGTGACCACCTGAGGAAGTGCCTTCCAGGTGAGCCTTCCTAGGCTAGGACTTCTGGCTGACCACTGAAGCCCACTGACCACAGGAGCCTCAGCCAGCAGAGATCAGCCAAGGCCTGCAATATTCCATGAAGACTGGGATAAGCACCCAGGCAACTTGTAGAATGGTGAGCAACGGTAAACGTTTCTTGTTTTTAGCCATTAAGCTGGGGAAAGGTTTGTTATGAGAGTGAACTCAAGCCTATCTAACTCCAGGTGCTTTGTGTTTAATTACTGTATGCTGCCATGCCAAATACTGAAAAAGAGTTTTCCACCTTAGAATGATGAACATTTCTATTTCAATGGCCTTTTACTGCATTTTCAGTGATTTTCTTTTCCACCAGTCCGCCCAAACAAGAAGACCATTTTGTTTATGCAAATTGATTTTTCCATTCTCAGGTTGTTTTTCCTCCCTAAATCCTCATTTCCAGCTGCTCTGGGTCAGGGGTAAAGATAGAGGCTTCCAACAAGCCTTTTGGCATTGCAAAGCTGAGAGCCATCTGTTTGGCTGTAGGCTATTCACCATGGACCCAGCAAGGAACACGTTTCTGACCAGTAGTTGATAATTTGATAGCTCATCATTACCCAATAAATATGCTAATCATCACCTCTGAAGTGGGACTAAAACAGTAATTTGGTTGCAAAACATCTAGTGCGTGTCCAGAAGAGAGCAAATAAATGTGACACAGGCTTAACTTCATAAAGCTGTCATTTTGTTATTTATCTCATTTCATTTGCAACCACACTCTGGTCTACCCAGGATCTTGCTCAGGAGATTAAACAGTGCTCTCTGTTATCTGATAAATAAGTAGACAGTCACTTTTCCTGACATGCTATCATTTTACCCCTTTCCCATCTCGCTTTGTCAGGATGAGTTTTCCTCTTCCATAGCTCTAACAGATTACCCTAGAAATCCAAGAGAGAGTAGCAAGAGAGAAGCTTAGGCAAAGATTTACTTATCAACCAGTCTTTGAGTATGTGGATCATCCAGGAGGTGCCTTCCACTCTCATCATGCCTTAAAATTAGGTTTTGGAATCTATGAAGCCAACGCAGTTGGATAAATGTTGTTCCTAAGCAAGGACTTATTAACATCTATCTTACATGTGAAACACTGTCTGAGCCATTTACCTCTGGGGTCATCATTTTATCTTTGCAATACTGATAAAGACAATGAATGTAAAACTATCCAAGTACATATTTCAACCTGATCTCATCAAACTTTTTCTTTTACTTAAAAACTGTTATTATCAGTAGATGAGTAGAAAATGAGAACCGAGGTCTGAGCACTGTGTTCTCCTCGACTATGTCACCAAATAAACACAAATTGTACCTCCCGGCTGGGTGGCATACCACATGCCTGTGATCCCAGCAGCTTGAGAGGCTGAAGCAGGAGGATGACAAATTCAAAGCCAATCTGAGAAATTAAGCAAGACTCTGTCTCAAAATTTAAAAGAGGGAGACAGGACTAGGGTGTAGATTACTCAGTGCAAAGGGTCTGGATTCAATTTCCAGTACTGCAAACAAAACAGAACTAAACCGAATCAAACAAAATGAAACTAAACAGAACAGTGTCTACTAGAGCACTGTACAATCTGTGAGCATGTATATGGCTGTACCAGATGTAGTGTTGATAACAGCCATGGAAATGGGTCAGAAGTGTGGACTCTAAATAAATCAGCTAGACTCTGAATGCAAGCGATAGCAGAAAATCCTCTGAGCATGAATAGTATGCTAAATATTGTATATATGTTATTTAAGTCCTAAAACAATTCTCTGATGTAAGTAGTAATAGCATTTCCATATTTTTGAGAAAATGGAAAGAAAATTAGAAATTTCAAGTAGGTGCCCCAATGTCATTCAGACACACAAAAAGCTGTAATTTAATCCTTAGCACAGCTGAAACAAAAAGTCTTGCAGGGAAAAGAAACTGAAATGGCTACTTCCAGAAGGAATCAGAGTTGAGAGATGGAGTTCTCAAAGTATTTAACAAAAACCAAGGTTTGAGCTTCCAAAGGCAGTACTGTTTGCACTCATAGGTGGTATCTGTTATGCTGAAGATGCAGGTTCCTCTAACCCTTCTTCATGACAAAGTAATACTTTTTAGAATACAACAGAAATAAAATACTAGTAAACAAAATGGAAAAAAGTAGGTAATAATTTTAATAATTAGATTAACAAATAAGATTATCACAGGAAATTGCTATAAAAGTTTCCAAACTCGGAGTATCTATTCCTGACCTGTAGTGAGGTAGAAATTGGTAAATGGGCACAGGCTGGAGGACCACACTTCACGAAGCAGAATCCTAAGATAGTCAAGCTGTTATTCACTCAAACCAAAACTCAACTCCAATCAAGGCGGTGCTCATCTTCCAAACTCTACCTTCCACACTTCAAGAGTCACATTCCAGCTACTGGAATTCAATGATAGTGTGGAGTCTGGTGACCACAAGACATGTATTTGCAAATAGGAACCATGACATGGAGTGATGAAGGTTGGTTCTCTGAACATAAAGATGAATCACATATATTTCTTAATGGTATTCTACAACGAAAGCTTCAAGGCAACATAAAACCAAGTGAGAAGTAGAAGGGCTAAATGGCATCCACATTTAGTAAAATATAGCTATCTAGTTACCTTTCTTTCCCTCTGAAATTCTCAACAATCTCTAGAGCTGGAAAATGCTTCAAGAAAATTGTCTTCCTACCACCATTAAGTAACTCATTTCTGTTCAGCCTCCACCCCTAACTTTGTGCAGGGAGCCAATAAAATCAATAAAAGTAATTTCCCTTTAATATTTTTAAGCATGGAAATTTTGTGATGATGAAAAGGGGGGATATCATTTTCATGGAAAGCAAAGAATTGTGGGTGGGTTGATTTGTTGGTTGTATAGTTAGTTGGACTCCAGCAACACTAAACAGAGAAATGTCTTAGGAAATTGCAACCACTGGGACATCTGCACCATACCAATCCCGGTCCCTTAGGAAGACCCGCTTGGTTGTAGTGAAAGGAGCCCCAACAGAGTGAGGAGTTGTCCCAGCACAGGCTCAGTGTTTCAGTCCTCCACACAGTGGCCCCCAACACCCAAGAACAGGGGTGACCCTGCCCCTCTTTCCACCCACTGTTCCAGACAGAGAGGAAAGTGCAGATGACAAGAAACAACAGGCAACACGTCCCCCAGTCCAGCACAAGTGTCTGAAGACAGCTGTGGAGGCTTCAGCCTCAAATAGCTCCACAGCCCTCCTTTGCCTCTCCAGCATGTTTTATTCCCGTGTCATGGTTTAGATCTAACTTGTTCCCCAGAGGTCTCAGGTGTTCAGAAGTGGAGCCTTGGAAGCTGACTCCGTCACTGGAGTGCACTCCTCACCAGGGGATTCATCGTGACGAACTCATGCTGCACGTGCTCCTGGGAGGTTGGGCTTGTTTGGAAGATGTGAGCCACTGAGAGCATGGCAAAGGTGAGTTTTTGTCTCTGGCTCTTTTTTCTGTTGCTGCTTCCTGGCTGCCGTGGGGTGAGCCATTTCTCAGGCCACGCATTTGTATCATGCTAGTTCTGCTTTGCAGCCAGCCAGCTACAGAATGAACCCTCTGAAAGCCTGTGTCAAACTAAACCTCTCCTTTTAAAATCGCCTATGTCAGATATTTTGTTTTAATCATGGCTTAGTGACTCATACGCTCTCCTTATCCTGTCTCCTCAGCTTCTTTTATAACTTTTAGACGAAATCCAAACCTAAAAATGTTGCACAAATATCACCCAATATATTAAAGTGAATTCGACAGATGGCTCATCTGGGTTGCTTTTTTCTATGTTCAGGTGTGCACACCCATACGTAACACAAACACACCATACACGTATTCCTTTCCTGAACATTTGGGTATTTCCCAAATACAACAGCAATTATCATTTGAGAATATGGATTTTCTTTTGCATGACTTCAATTCAGAAAGAGAATTCAGGAAACTAAGAGTGATGTATACTATACAGCCTACATTCACATTTCACTAACTGTCCTAATAACATTTTGCACTTTTGTATTTGTGACCAGGAGCCAATCCAGGGTTGTATACTTCATTTAATTTTCTTGTCTCTTTTGAGCTGTTATGTTACTCTGGACATGATTTCATGACATTGACTTAATTTGAGGGGCATAAAACAGTTGTTTTGTACACGGTTCCTTAATTTGGGCCTGTCTAATTGTTTCTTTATGATTTAGTTCAAGTTACACACGAATTTATGAAGTGATATATTGTCTTCCTGAGTACTCAGGAGAGACCCATGATATTAAGCTGTGCTATTGATGACACTATTCTTGGTCACACAAAAATTATATGATTTCTGGAAATTTAAGTTTTTGCCTTATTAACACTGATCTGCAAATGGCTAACACTGATAATATTTAAGGATTCTGTTCCACAAAATAATCACTCAGTGGTTTTATTGCAAATTCCTCTTAGATTTTCTTTGTATGATGGTCAAGTTGTGTGTGCATCTACATGCAGAGACCTGAGATTTAATTCCAGGTTCCCCCCAGTCAGCAGTGTGTGGATAAGTCCTAGCAGAGCTCTGCACTCTCTGAGCCTTTCCACTTCCTTCCGGTTTTAACATGTGAGGAACGACCCGCCCTCACACTTTGCAGCTGGGTCATGACGACACAAGAGGGCTCCAGGGAAGGTGGCCGAAGTTGATGTTTTGTTGCCACTATCCTGTGTCACCCATGGATGTAAAGAAATATGATCCAGCTCAGACTGTTTCCATAGGAAATGACAACTGCTTTTAGAAAGACTCAACAAAACAGGTGGAAAAAAAAAACCCTGAATTCAAGAATCAAACCCAGTCCCAGCTGACCTGGGAAGCAAAATGCCCACTCAGTCTGCAAGCCACAGCAGGGCAGCCTGCTGACTCTGAAGCAAAATTAATTGCCAGAGCCTGGCAGGTCTCCAAACAACCACCTTTCTCCCTTTCATTATTGAAAAATCTCTGCTGTCACTTCTTAATCAACACCTCATTCGTAATTCTATAGATTGTATTTTGCTTGCGCATAGGGAAGGGCTGGTGCAAGTGCCACTTTTACTCAGCAGTTATTTTGCACGAGGGTTTAAGTTGGAGCTCACAGTTTGGCAAGAGTAGGAAATTTTGGTAGCAAAAACACATCCTCAGGCTCTCAGAAAAAACTGACTCCCAGTAGTATTGAGTAGATCCGCAGAAACTATCTTAGGAGGTCATGATGATACGCCCTGTAAATACTGACCCATCATGTGAAGGCAGCAAGAGCACTCTCTCTTTCTCTCTCTCTTTCTCTCTCTCCTTTCTCTCCCTGCAAAAATAAGAGACCAATGAAGAACTATGGGCCACAGAGGAAAGATATCTTTAACACCTACTGGGAAGTTTCTGACTAGCTTGTTTTCATACTTACTTGGGGAGTATAACAACACAGAATATAGCTTAATTTTCTTCCATACAGTGCATTCATTCTCTAATCCTTTCCTCATTGCCAAAGCCAAACAATCCTAGCTAACTAGTGAAATATCATTAGGATGAGGAGCAGTGTGTCCACAAATCCCGAACACTGTGAAATTAATCAATAAAGGCACAAAGGGGGAATTTTAAGGTGTTTTCACTGAGGTTTTTATAGGTAAAGGGTAAGCTGTACTTTCAGATGTCTGCCGAATTAGGAGTTGAAGACAGACATTAAAATCCCTGTCGATAAACAAGACTGATAATCCAAGGCAATCACTTTTATCTGATAATCACCATGCCCATGTGATAGAGAACCCAAATTGTCTGGACCTCAATGTCCAAGTACTGCCAGTGGCTTAAATTTATTTTCTTAAAAATTCTTCCGGGATAAACATCCTATAACTTTTCTTAAAAAGAATAAAATTAACATAGATCTGACTCGAAGACGGTATCAGGAGTTCGTGTTCTGTTTATATAAAAGAATGTAGTCAATTCAATTGGTATCAGTTGAGCACATATATGGGTTGTGTCGGCATAAGAGCATTTGGAAAGGGTCCACACAGCTGGACCTTGTTAATCTACTTGGCCAGAGTTGCCTCTGACTGGAAACCCTCCGTGGATGCTCCCTACTCTCATGATAACCCTACACCCTTTCCAAGGCATATAAGAACCCCTGAGTGACCTCTGATTTTATCAATTTCTTTATTTATTATCTACTCTCCCGTGAAAGTTTACAATGCTCTAGCTCTGTGAGATTTCTCTGAGCTTCTTGAACTTGCCAACACATCCGTCTCCAGGACTTGAGGATGTGGTTTTCCCATGCGTAGATACAGACATCCCTTGAATGCCTGGCCTTTAGAAAACCTCCCCTGCCTGGTCTATTTCTCTGTGAATCTGGTCTCTTTATTGCACAACTCAGCATCTTCAGTTCATGTTAGCTTTTCCCCTCACTCCCATTAAGAGAATTTCTTGGTCTCATTTACTGCAGTGTCTCTAGTATTTTTAGGAGGACACAATAAATACATATTCAAATAAAAAAGACCAAATAGAACACTGTAAAATGTGCAAGTCATATGTTATATGTAACATGGGTTTTACTTTATCACTTAAACACTTCTGCTTTGCATTTTAAGCATTGAGAATCCAGTTCAATGTTCTCTAACAGATCAAGAACACTTTGAGGTTAGGGATTTGACCTTATATAGCTTATTTTCCCCTTGTAACACCCACTACTCAAAAAAAAAAAAAAAACAATGTGAGATGCATACAAGAAGGAAAAAAGGAAGGACATTCTTTTAATTTAAAAAAATCAACAATTCAAGCATAAGTGGCACAAACCAATAGTCCCAGGAGTGTGAAACCTTATGCAGAAGGCTCCCAGATTTAAACCCAGCCTGGGAGACTTAGCGACTTAATAAGAACCTGTCTCAAAATTTAAAAAATTATAACAGGTTAGAGATGCTGCTCAGCGTGAAGTCACTGTGTAAAACTCTGACACCACAAAAACAAACAAAAGTTCAACTACTGGAACAACAATGCAGCATCACATGGAAGCCACTGTTCAAGTGTTAGGCTGTCAGACAGGCTCTCTCTGACCCCCTGGTCTGAAACAGCACTCCTTTTATTCCATTTCATTTCCTTCCTAGCTCTATCCACTACTAGATAAATAGTGCATCATCTATTTAATTAACAAGAGGAAGTTGCATTGTAATATCCTTGAAGGTAGTGACCTTCTCTTGTTTACTGCTATGTACCCACCACCTGGGATAGTTCCTAGCCCGTTGCACCCTTGGACCCGCCTTCATAAATGTCTGTGGGGTGAGTGGAAAAGAAAGAGAGAGAGAGAGAGAGAGAGAGAGAGAGAGAGAGAGAGAAAGGAATTTGTCACCAAATGGACAATATGCTTCCTAAAGAAATGCATTGAACAGGCACCCATGAGTTTGCTGTTGGGGCTTGTAGCAATAAGGATTCCATCTTCCCTATTAATTCAGAGCAGAGAAGTGCTGTCAAGCATACAAGATAGTGTGGAAGTGGGCCTGGAGAATTCTCCACTGGGCAGTTCCTAAACCACAGGAGCCAAAGCTGAGCAAGTGAGAGACAAGCTTTCCCAGGAGCCCTAAGCAAAAATCCCCGGAATAAGGAAACCAGATGGCCTGCCTTATTAAAGGGCGCCTCTCAAAGACATTTTTTCTTCTTCTAATACTCACCTTGGTAAAAGGTGAATTTTTACTTCTGAGTGAATCTCTCTAAGGTCCCTGCTTCCAGCCTTAACCTTGCTCAGAAGCAGGACATTCAACTTCAGCTGTCTTCTCGGTGTTTATGAGGCAGGAGCCGAGGAGGTCCCCAGCAGCCTGAGGGCACCACATTTGCCCATAAGAAGAAAGATGCGTTTGCGAGATGAGCTACAAATCCCATTTCCATCAGAAGCACGGCTGTAGGAGGGAGCACCTAAACTGCTGTATTTACACTGGAAACATCTGCTCTGTTCCAATAATGCCACTCTCCTACCGGGGTGCTCTCTGCAAAATGCCCTGGAATGGCTCCCTGCCGCCCATTCAGGGAAGACAGCTTGATGTGGTGAAGAGCGGAAACTACTCTGAGTTACAAAGTAACCAAATGCCTTGCACAGATTTGATCACCTTCGTGGACCCATTTCTTCTGTTGGATCACATAACTTTAAGTATTCCAGAAAGAAAAAAACATTCAACAGGATTTAAAATCAGAACTGAAAGTATCGTAGCTACTCCTGGCTTCAAAGGGAGTTCCTGAACTGACCTCAGTGACAAACTTTGCTTGGATTTTGCTTTGTTTGGTTTGTTTTGATCTAATTCCTTGGCTCTGACAGTGCTGCCACTAAACTGGTGGCCTCTGCAGTAGCTGGGGGACTGTCAGACATAAAAGTCCCAAAGGCCCATCCCAGACCTCCCGAATCAGGAATTCTGGAGAGGGGATCCAAAAAACTCTATATTTTGATCAACTGTATGATTCTAATGCAAGTTCATAACTGAGAACCAGTGGTGTAAAAGAGACCTCCCATGGGCCCTGTCTGGATGTAGGTGTGACCTTTCCTCCTCTTGACGACTCTCATTACCATCCATGTTCCCAGGGACTCTAATGTCACCCAAACTAGTGACAGATCAAATGACTTGGCTAAGCTCATCAGTGCCCTCCATTCTCCTGACCACAGTAATGGTGCAAACTGGGCAGCTGGGTGAGGAGATCTATAAAACTATGTCCAGATTCTTCTGGAAAAGAAACGCTGTCATTTAGGAGGTGGCACGTGAGTATAGTCCTTCGGTAACCTAAAGGGAACTGAGTTAGGATAAACAGGACATCATGGAAGAAAGGTTGAAGGAAGTAACCAGGGCTTGGTGACACCGCTAGAGTAGGAGCACACCTTGACCAACAGCAACTCTACCATGGCTTCACCGCTTCTAAAGCAGACGCCAATAAATTGCATCAATCATCTAAGCCTGATTTGGACCAGTTTTGTTATCAGCTGCAACCGAGTCTGTGAACTCTGACAGCCCATTCGGAGCATAAAACATAAGAATTTTTCCTTGGTCTGAAAGGAGAGCGTGAAATAAAATACCAGAAGAATAAAATGTTACCTGAGAATAATATAAAGCTCTTTTCTAGCTGAGACTAAGGAAAATGCAGGTGGCCTGTGGGCTGGGGGAGCTGGAGGGGCCAGGAAGAAAGGAACTGTTGAAGCAGGAAAACAAAGGCAAGTGAGACAGTAAGTTTGTGAAAACTTGGAGAATGTGGCCATTAAGAGGTGTCCTGTAGTGGAGCGAGGCTGATCTATTTTCAGAAGCAGCAAAGGCTCTGTCTTAAGTGCTTTCCATGTATCCACTAAATTTAACCCTCACAGACCCTGAGCCAAGGTCAGATGGTAAAAGCCAGAGCTGGGATCCAAGCCGGGCAGCCTGGCCCTGGAAGTCCTTTCGCCTGTGTGCTGGAAGAGGCCCACATGGACAGCTAACACTCTTTTTGTGCCCATGGAATCTTCCTCAAAACTGTGCCCTACACAACCTAGCTAAGAGCCGCTTTGAGAAGATTAGGGAAACAGGGCAGTTTTAGGATGAAGAACAGCTACAGAAAAGATGGCCCAGGCCCCATGGTGTGAGGGACCATTCTGGGCCAGGTAAAGGCAGAGAAGCTGGTGGCAACACACAGCAATGCAGGCATGAATGCGTGATGCTAAACCCCTGATCTTTCTGAAAGGTTCTGATTTGAACAGGAAGTTGCAGTGAAGGAGAGAAATGAATACACTACTTGTTCACATGACATTTCCATGGGGTCTAAGAGCACCAGCCTATACATCCAGATTCTCCTGTTGACACGCAGGAGCCTCTATCATCTGGGGAGAACCTATTTTGATGGACAAATTGGAGAAGGATCAAATATCCTCACAGATATGCTTTATTTGTTCTTCAAAATGCTAATGAAAATTCATAATTTATTTAAGAGTTTACCAATTGGGAGAAAACATGAAATATAGATTTCCAGCTTCCTTTGGAATCTCAGAAGGTCTAGAAATAGCAAGGTCATATTCCTATGAAGGAAAAAACTGCCTAGGAAGAGTCAGAGCTGCCCTTGTGGACAGGAGTGGACATCGTTTTATGCTGCCCAGTTTCCTCACTTATGTCACCCACCTGTTCCTGAAAGACACTAAAATTTGCATCTCTACCTTACTTAAAACTTTCTCTCAATGTTTCCCAATTATGTTACTTCTCTAATCTGGCTTCACCATCCTGGATTATCTTCCCATCATTTTATAAGGTGGACTTCTATTCCTACCTTACTTCTTTCTTACCTGTGTCCATGACTATGCACAATTAGGAGTCGATTGGTACTCATCTGGTTCAGAAAAAAAATTCAGAACACATTAGTCTGTGTTCCCACTCTTCTACTGTCAGCAAAACTTATTTCCCAGTAAAGGACACTGAACAGCGTATGCAATGACACGTCATTTCGTTTTAGCATTCATTTTCCTTGAAAGTGGAGATAACAGCTACAGGAAGTGAAAAGGAAGTGACACATAAAATCTGACCCAGGCCAGGGTTTGTGTAACTCAAGACTATTTACATTTGAGACCAGAGCATTCTTTGTCATGGGGAGGGGCGTCGTGTGCTCTGTAAGATATCTAGCAGTCTCCTCAACCGCACTACCCACTAGATACCACTAGAAACACCCCAGTTTTGATAACCAAAAAAGCCTCCACATGTTACTAGTTGTCCCCTGCAGTACAAATTCATCCCAGGTTAAGAATCTCTGCCCTAGAGGAACTCAAAATATCAATAGATATAAGAGTGACCCCCAAAGTAGAAGATTATAATGGCAGACACTGGGCATGGCCGGGCATCTCAGTAACAATCTCTGATGTCCTTAAGGAAAACAGCCCTTTTCTTCTGGACAGAGTCTCTTTGAACCACTGAGCATGTGCTCTGACCTTTCCTCCCTCACAGCTCCCAGGAACGGCCATCACTTAATCTGACCAGAAAAACTCGTTCTCTCCGGAATTTGTCTCAGGAGGACAAGAAGGGTCCAGGCTTGTTAGAGTTCGTTCCCTGCGGAATGCACGGGTGAAGTAACTGTCAGGCAGTTCCTGCCATTCACACGCAGGAAACTAAGTTCCTTTCTTTTCATGCTTTGAGCATCCAGCAACATTTCAAATACACGCTTTCTTAGGTTACGCTTAATGAGAGAAGCACTCTTCCCACCAAAGACTCTTTACCAATAGAACTAATTGCACATCTTCATAAAATAGAAAATAAAGAAAGTCCTAATAGAATCAAAAGTTGAGTATGTGAATATGTATGCTTATATGAATACATACATATGTATTACCATCCAATTAATACATCGTTACATAAAAATATGAAGACACGTATGAAAAATTATACTTAAATGTTAAAAAGCAGTTATAATTAGATCATAGCAGACAACTTTTATTATTATATTTGATATTTATATGTTATATATGTATGTAATATGTAAATATATTCCTTTTTTGGCAAAGAAGCTCTAGATATTTTAAAAAGAAACCTGAGCTTCCCAGGACTATGTATGTGATATATTCTGTTTATGTCTTACCCATCAAGCAGTTACTATTCTACTAACAACCAAACTGCATCTGAATCAAAAATGCATTTATTTTACTTATCTGAAATTTTTAAAAAGGCACTCATTGATTTGAAGTTTTAAATTTTTCTTTCACCTACAGCCCACTTTACCAAATGACCACAAAACACTTTGATTTTGAGGTTTGACAGTCACATTAATTAGTAAAGTATTTTTACTAATTACTAAGGAGGCCTTAATAACTTGGAATATTTGCTATGTCCTAATCAGTTAAGTGAAATTGGAAAAAATCATGATAACAAAAGCAAATGGAAAAAGACCTCACTTGGGAAACATATAATTAACAAGCTTTGTTATCTAAACTTTCATGGAAGACAAACAATCAAATGTTGAGATATAAAAGTAATAGCTTTTAATTAAAGGGTACCTTCCTTTCAAGACTTGCTTCACCTCTGGCAAATATTTGTCAGTACGGGTACCAGTGTGGCCAGGTGATATGTTAGCCATCCTCTGATCCCTCAAAATAATACATCAACCTATGAACACAGCAATAAATTAGGCTGAGGACTGTGGCATGAAACTTTGCTTTTAAAAATATCCATCTCTTTAGAAAGTTATAGAATATTTAAACATCTAGCGTTCAAGACATCTTTTCGTTACTAGACGCGCCCTGCTCCAGACCTCCTTGTATATCAAGGACAAATATGCTCTAATGCATTTAATTTTTTGCTTTTAGAGATGGGAAAGGAAATACCCAACCCTCCTATTTTAAAAAAAAAATGTTTTGTAAGCCAGAAGATCAGATTCAGATAGAAAAGCACCCTACAAATGTCCCCTCCCTTCTGCACACGTAACCATGGTAAGAGGAAGAAGGTAACTGAGTCTCTCGTTTATTCCAAAACGTCCAAAAGCATGCATCACTTCTGATTCTTCCATCAATACAAATATTCCAGCTCAGTTGCTCCAGTCTTTGCTGTTTTGGTGAATTTCCATTTGTGCCCCTCAGTTGGCTTCATTTCCGGCTGTTGGTGAATCTCCAGTGATGGCCCCATGAGTCAGCATTAGCAGTCTGCTCACAAACAGCAGGCTCTGTCTGTGTCAGCCTTTATCGTGTCCTCATGTTCTCTTCCTTGCTCCAACTATGCAATGTTGTCATTCACCTCGATAACTGGAGAACATCGCAGGACAACCTTCATTCTGTAGTGAGTCCATGAAAACAGGGTGTCACTTAAGGGATGTGGAGTCAGACAGACAAGGGTCAGTTATAAACTGCGTTCCTTACTAGCTGTGTGGCCTTGGTGGAGTTGCCTATGCTTTCTGGCTTTGTTCCTTTCCAGTGAAAGGGAGGACAGTGGTACTGATTTTATGGGACTATTATGAGAGTCAGTGAAAGGAAACTAATGCATATATGAAGTACTTAGCACAGTACCTGACACACAGTAAACACTCAGCAACTGACAACTTTTATTATTTCCCATTTGCATTTGCAGACCAAGTCTTATGCCTAAACGTTTGTCTACCTGACATAATTTAAGGGTTAACAAATGTGACTCTTAAAAATCCTACCTCAAGGCCTTAGGTCTTCACCATTCAAGTCATCTAAGAGTTTCCTAGCAGGAGAGTCTTATAGAAATGCAAAATTGTTAACCAGGAAGAATTGCACATTAAGCCATTTTCATTCATTAATAGCAATTAGTTTATCAAATTAGCTCTCCCAGTCAAATGGCAGATTCTGGTTTCAATTCAGAAAATATATGCTGAACACTTCTCAATGAAATAATCACTATGCTAATCACCGAAGAAAAAGCAGAACTGATCCCTGTTCCAAGGGAATCACAAATTGATGGCAATGACAGATAGTCATGAATATACAAAAAAAATACAAGGAATAATGTTGGATATATGCCGTACACTCATTTCTGTGATGAGGGGTATAAATTTCTTTCCACACAAAAGATATCATAATTGTGGCCCTCATTTAACCATCCATTCACCCAACAGATACTACTAAATGACAAGCAGATAAAAAACTTGCGTTTAAGTACTGAGTTAAATAAAATGATGAACAAAAGAGACTTTAATACTGTCTGTTTGGCAATCCTGGCCAGTAGGCAATTAATTAGCTCTGTAAGTTCAATTAGGGAGAAGCGATAGAAAGGGAGACAGAAGCACCTTGTACAAAGGAGAAAGGCAGAAGATATGAATCCGAGCAGGGTTTCACCAAGGTCCTCCAGGTGAGGGGACATTTAAGGAACAAATTGGAGGAGGTCTAGGTCTTGTCCAGTGATGATAGAAGAAAAAGGGGTCCTAGGCACAAGAAAAAGGAACGTGGGAGCAATGTCACATTGTTCACGGACTTCAAAAACATAGAGTGCTTCCCGGACCTCGTCTCCATCCTGGAAGTTTATATTTGTGATCCCATGGAAAACTTCTTGGAATTCTAGTGAGTTAATTCCAATCTACCACTCCCAGTGCAACCCAGTGGAGACACTAAGACATAATTTTAGTTATGCAGAGCCTAAGTCTGTCCAGGGTGAAGGTTCATTGGAACAAAAGCCTCTACCCACAGTCCAACCCAGATTTTATTAATTGGTGAAGAGAGGAGTGGCTTGAGGGAAAGTGACGGTGAGAATGGCAGGAAATCCATGAGCACTGTGAGGTGGGCTGGCTAGGAGGCCTGGCAGCACCTCTGCAGTGTGCAGAGACAGAGATGCAGAAAGCTGATTCTGCATAACACAACGGAGGTAGCATTCAATGTTTTGGGGGCCAGTGCTTCAGCTCTGGTGTGCCAACTTTTCTGCCCTTGAAAGTCACAGCCTGTTATCTCCAGGCTCAAGCCCAGTTGACAGTGTGGAGTGGTGGCTTTTCATCCTACCCACATTGGCCATGTATTTGGGAGGCATGAGGTGGGGAAATGGTGACTGTTGCCTAGTTTCAAAGATTACACATCAGCACTTCAGCCAGTCCTATTTCCATTGCTTAGAGCCAATTGGAGGGAAAACAAAATGACTTAGCAAGCTCTGTATGTATCAGTACATGGAGATAGCGCCAGGTTTAGCCAAAGTGGACACAATCTCTCCTTCCAAGGAGAGTCATCCAGCTGATCCTCCACAGAAATGGAGCCCAGATGAGCCTAGAAATTAAACAGCAGGAGAAAGTGGGCAATGCGGAGATGGGTGAAGTGGACAGATCATACAGAGACTTAAAGACCTTGCTAAGAAGTTGAGATTTTTTCACTTTCCCCATGGAAGGAAAACCCACCAAAGGGCTGTACGTAGGCAGTCAAAGTGATGTTATTTACTTTGCTTTTCAGTAATTTTTCTTTCTGTTAGGAAGAGAATATGTTAGACATAGACACAATTTATGGAAAGAAAAACATGAAATTTTGAAGGCACCACAGTCATTAATGGGATGAGATAAGATTTAGTGCAAGAGGGGCTCAGTTATCCCATCTGTAAAATGGAGAAGATAAAGATATCTGTTTGTAAGGTCATTGGTGGAGAATAACTGTGTTAATGCATATACAAGCCCATCCAGTGTCCCTCATCACCAGAGGATGCACCAGAAGGTCCCTCTGGGCCTATCTGAGCCCTGCCCAGTGACCCTCAAGTGGCCTGCTGTGATTTGCGCTCCACCTCACAAGCTGAAACTTCACACAGCAATTTTCATCCCATGGAGAAGCCTTCGCGTGTCACTCCGAGACTGGTAAGGCCCTACGCAGTATCCCCATCACTGGAGGACCAATGAGAAGGTCCCTCCAGGCCTATTTGGGCCCCATCTGGTGATCCCTGAGTGGTCCACAGCTGCCTGCACTCCTCCTCATGAGCCAAAAGTGTGCAAAGCAATTTCCATCCCACGGGGATGCTTTGATGTATCGCTCTGAGACTGGTAGGGCCACTCTCAGTGACCCCAAGTGGCTAGGAGCCACCTGGTAAGGTCTATTTAAGGACCTACACTCAACTGGAGAAATTCCCTGAAGTAGGGATAGATATTCTCAACACAAGAAACAAATGAGACCTTGCTTCAGCTTCCCTAAGGGAATATAGGAAAATGACAAAACAAAAGAGCAAAATGCAATCTCAAACCTCCATCCCATCCCAAACAAGTCTAGGAGAAATGGACATAGAAGAAAATGCAAGCCATACATCTGAAAATCCTGAAATGATAGCAACTGAATAAAGAAACAACTCTGGGAAGCTATGAAAGAACTCAGAACAGAAATAATCTCCCAGGTAAAAGAAGAAATGATAAATGTAATAAAAGAAATGCTGAATACATCTAAAGAAGACATAGTTAAAAAATTAGAGGAATAGTGCAAAAAGATGGAAACCTTGAATGAACAATATAAGAAACAAACAATGAATGAAACAGATTGAAAGAGATATACAGGAAATCAAAAATTCCATGAAAAGTTGGCAAAACTGCCTCAGTGAAAGTGAAGGTAGAATTTCAGACCTTGAAGACAAGATTGCAGCTAGTGAACAGGAAAGGAAAGATTATTTTAAAATAACAAGAAATCAGGAAATAACAATTCAACAGCTGCAAGATGATGCAAAGAAAAACAACTTAAGGTTGATAGATATAAACAAAAAAGGTGACAACACAAATGATATCAAGAAGCTATTTACAGAAGTAATAGCAGAAAATTTCCCAAACATGAGAATGGAAACTGAGATACAGATAAGTGAAGTATAAAAAACTCCAAATAGCCATAATCAAAATAAAACTATACCCGGACATATAAATCATCCCAGAAATCCAGCACAAGAACAGAATATTAAAAGCTGTTAGAAGAGACAAATTACCTATAAAGGAAAGCCTATCAGAATCAGAGCAGACTTCTCAACACAAACAATGAAGTCAAGAAGAGCACAGAGTATAGTCCTTCAGATCCTAAAGGAAAATGACTTCCAACCCAGACTGATGTACCCTGAAAAACTGTCCTCCAAAATTGATGGAGAAATAAGATGCTTCCACAACAAAGAACAGCTGAAGAACTTCATGACCACCAAACCAACCCTGCAAAGAATACTGAAAGACATTCTATATAGAGATAGGGAAAAAAACCACTAAGCAAGGCAAACAATTAAACAGAGGGGAAAGATAAAGAATCACAAGCAGAAAGACAACATATCAAAAATAAACCAATATATATATCAGTTATAACCATTAATGTAAATGGCCTCAATTCACCAATTAAAATAAACAGACTGGCAGAATGGATCAAGGAACAACATCCAACCACATGCTGCATACAAGAAACCCATCTAACCCAAAAGGAAGCTCATAGACTGAAAGTCAAAGGATGTAAAACAATAATTCATGCAACAGGATCCCCCAAAAAAGCAGGGGTAGCGATTCTGTTTGCAGACAATATGAACTTCAAACCAAGAATGATCAAAAGAGGGTCACTAGATACTAGATAAAGAAGGTCACTAGATACTAGTTAGGAGAAAACTTCAAGAGAAAGACATAACAATCTTAAATATATATGCACCAAATTTGGGAGCACCCAGCTATACAAAGCAAATATTAACAGGAATAAAAAATCAAATAAGCAATAACACAATTATAATGGGAGACTTTAACACCCTACTGACACAAAGAGGCAAATCAACTAGGATATATACAGAGTGTTCCACCCAACAACATCAGAATATACATTCTTCTCAGCAGCACATGGGACATTCTCTAAAATAGACCATACACTAGCCCACAAGACATGCTTAAGTAAATGCAAAAGAATTGGAATTATCCCATGCAAGTTATCAGATCATAGTGTCATGAAACTAGAAATTAATGACAAAAGAAACTTCAAAAACCCCACAAACACATGGAAATTGAATAATACACTCCTGAGAAATCAGTGGGTCATAGGAGAAATTAAAGAAGAAATTAAGCAATATCTATAAGCAAATGAAAATACAAATACAATTTATCAGAACCTGTGGGATGCAATGAAAGCAGTCCTCAGAGGAAAATTCATTGCAGTGAATTCCCACATCAGGAAAACAAAATAAACACAAATAAACAATTTGATGCTACACCTCAAACATCTAGAAAAAGAAGAGCAGCTCAAGCCCAAAGCCAAATGAAGAGGGAAAATTATAAAGATCAGAGCAGAAATCAATGCAATAGAGACTAAGAAAACAATACAAAGAATCAATGAATCAAAGAGTTGGGTCTTTGAAAGAATAAATAAAATTGATAAACCCTTAGCCAACTTTATTTTTAAAAAGGAAAGAAATAACTCAAATTCATGCAATAAGGAATGACAAGGGTGAAATCACGACAGACTCTGTGGAAATATAGAAGACCATCAATACCTACTTTGAAAACCTCTACTCTCATAGGTTTGATAACACAGGAGAAATGAACAGATTCCTAGAAACATATGAATTACCAAAGTTGGATCAAGAAGATGTAAAACTGCTGAATAACTCAACTTCAATTAATGAAATTGAAAATGTAATCGAAACACTACCAACAAAGAAAAGCCCAGGTCCAGATGAATTCACTGCAGAATTCTACAAGAAATTCAAAGAAGACTTAATACCAACACTTCTCAAACTCTTGAATTAAATTGAAAAGGAAGCAACTCTC
>PVJX010010618.1:0-50589 GCA_004027295.1 Dolichotis patagonum
TTTTCTGGGCCATTATGAAAGGGGCACAGAGAAATATGAAGGTCAATATTACCTGCCAACATTTTACTGCAAATGCAGAAGTTGAATTCATTCTTCAAGCTTTTAGAGAAACCTTCAATTACACTTAGAGGTGTTGGCCGCCATCCAATTCAGCAATGGCAATTGTGTGAGGGCTAGGATGATATATTTCAGCTTTGTAATAAGAGTACTGCAAAAGACCTCTATAGCATCTAGGTTTCCAAGGAATGATCCTTTAGGTCAGGGCCTACCTGGAAAAAGGTTGAATGTTTAGAAACAAAGTCAACATGATATTTAGCAACCAGTGTTTCATAAAACTATTTGAACATCAGAACCATATGCATCTATTTTAATTTCTGTACACGCTGAATCAGAAACACTGAGGGAAGTACACAGGAATGTGTATTTTTTAAAAATTCGCTTTTTAGATAAATCAGAAGCAGAGTTTGGGTCAGCATTGCGAACAAATGGTTTCAAAAGTACACCCTGAATCTTTTTTGTATTCTGACATTTTGTGGGGTCCCTGTGAGAAATGGGAATACTAAAGGTCCTCTACAACACAGGTCACCTCCTGTGGGCACGTGAGAGTGAAGCTTGCCTGTTAAGAGCTGCCTACAGAACTTTCTGGTTTGAAGAAGAAACAAGAGTTCTGATCCAAAGCCTACCATCCTGGCATGTTCACCTCTTACAGGTTGTCTGCAGTCCAATTGTCAGAATGGTATCATCAACTTGTGTGTAAAAACCTGTCCCCTGGAGACCTATTTCTGATTTGTACTCTATCCAGTTCCCCTAAATGCTAAATAAGTTAAAGTGTGGATGGCTTTTAATGAAAACCTTAGCTTCCTTGATTTAGCTTTTAATTGTGTGACAATCATACACACATACATATCACATCACATCACGTCACATCACATTCCGTTCTGTTTACTGGAATTGTAAACCCTCAGCCTAAATGTCAAACTATGCCACAGAGAAATGTGAACAGCTTGGTTCATTAATGGCAACTTGCAAGGATGACCCCATCACTCACTGCAAGGCCAAGTTCAGCTTACTCAGGCCACCAGATTCTAACACACAGAAATACGATCAGTGTTGGTTGAGAACAGATTAAGAAACCAAGGCACAAGAAACGACCAAGGCAAACCCTTGTGCATACTCTGGGTAATCTGCACATGAAAACTTGAAGGATAAAGACAAGAGGCACCTGACTAGTTACCCCATTTGGATCTGTAGCTGGTGATGAGCAATGTCTGAGATTTGTCTTCCAGTCAACAAGTAGTAGTAGTGTCTCCTGCTTCTGTAGGGTTGCTGTGAGGTTGAAAATCCAAACCACTTATTTTAATAAAGGTCCTGTCTGGCTGAAAGCTTACGAAGTCCATAAAATAGTGCTATTAAAAGTTCTATATAAACCTAAACAAAACATTGTAATGGTTACCCACAAGCTCCTACTGGTACCCCCAGATTGGAATAAATTTGCCTGGATCAAAAGTAAGAATATTTTTTCAACTTCTTATTGTCATGCCATTAAGGTGGCAAAACATAAAAAAGGATAGGAAGTGAGGGAGAGAGACTAAGGCCAGTTGTCAACAATGGAGCTCAAACTATCTTATCTAAATGCTGAATGCTAGCATGCTGGACATTTTAAGTCTCCTTTACATATTTTTCCATATAAAAACAGCAAAAACGTGCTGAAATAATCTTGCATCAAAATATATCTGTGACCCTTAAGCATTTCAGGAATATAAATCCCTTACTGTAATCATCAAAGGAGTATGTGATCAACACTAGAAAAACAAGCGGATGAGTAAAGATGGGTTAACTTCATGTTTTCTTAAGAAATTGGTTACAGAGAATTTAATCTCATTATTTAGCAATTTAAAATTCTAGAAACTTTGTTTCATGGTTCCATCTGCATCATATATCAAAGAATGCATGTATATTCTCTTTTGATTCCCAAAGAAAAGTAACCTATTACCAGGGGGAAGAAGAAATACTTGACTGCTAATGGTAAATTGATAGCAATTACCAAAATGAACTCAAAAACGTCCTGTCCAATAAATATGTTCTTTTGAAATGAAAGCAGAGAAGGGTTTTGTAGTTTTCTTATGGACCCAAGTAACCTTTGTTACCTGGAGCCGATGTTCCTCTTACTTTGGTACGTGGGGAGATGGGAAAGTCTTAAAAATCAGTTCTGTGTGCTAATACTCATCAAATCACAATCATACTAACACCTCTAAGTTTCAAGCATGTTTGCCCTAGCCCTGAGACTCACATGGATAATACAACTTTAGAGGCCTGTGATGGCTGGGCTGAACTGCAACTTGATTGACATCAGAGCCACCTAGGAGAATTGGTGTGTCTAGAAACATCATGGAGGCCTGACTTTTGGCACTATAACCAGTCCCTTTACACCTTCTTCTCTAGTGCTGTTCCCATGCTCTGTTTCCTAACTGCCGTGCAGTGAGTAACTCTGCTCCGTCACTCTCTTATGCCATGATATCCCTGTCTTGAAGTCAGCTGACCATGAATTAAAACACTGAAACCATGGTCAGTTCACTTCTCTCTCTTCAGTGGGTATCAGGTAGTTTGTCTCAGCAAAGAAAGAGTTGACCAGTACAGGAACCAAGACATTTCTATGAGCCATGTACTGTGAGAATAACAGAATCTGCCACACTGTGCATACTGCATGCAAAGTTAATGTCTCACCATTTCTCTCCTACCATATTGATGTAAAAACATATTCATAGAGATTAAGGGATTTATTCATAGGCATGTGGCCAGAAAGAGATAGAACCAAGTCTTGAACCTATTTCTGCCTACTCCATGACTGGTACTTTAACCACTGACATCATTCTGCCTCTCCAAGCACTGCTATTGGAACATAAATAGCATGTGGGGGATGAAAAGTCACTGCTATAATTTGTTCATCCAGCACAGAACTTAGCTCAAAGGAAAATGGATATTAAGAAAATTGGTCCTCTCAAACCCCCTTGTCTCTTTGCTTCTGTACCTAACATTGGATTGGACACGCTTCATACATTTGTTTTCCCTCTTAAATTGTTGACTTGGATCCACTATGTGATTTCTGCTGTGTTTGCCCTCTGCCCCTCTGCTCTGTTTCTCAGAGGAGTCCTTTATTCTAGTCCTCAGCATCATTCGTTGTATGACCTCTCCTACCAATCCCACTTTCCGTACTACCACCAAGTGTTAGCATTGCCTGATCCTTGGTCAAGAGCTCCATGCCTGATTCAAAAGGAATCGAAGGAAGGAAAGGAAGAAAAAGGCCAGTTAGACAAGATGAAGGATTCAAAGTCTCTAGGACTAAAAATGATACCAGATATGTAATGTATCTGCCAAAATGTTGTGACTTGTGAATTTATGCCAGGCCTTAGGTTAATAAGGCATTTTCAAAAGGAAGACTACTTTATTTTCATAAAGGGATAAAGCTATGAAAACAAGTTGGAATGCTAGATTTATTTTTTTTCTTGGTTCCTTTTGTAGTGGTCTCGGAGGAATGATCAAAGGAATCATTGCTTCAATACGCAGTGACATAGTTGAGGAAGAAGAAAAAAAATAATTCATTTACAGTTTAGTTATGATTGAGAAGTTCTTCATAGGTAACAAAATATTTTGATATAAAGTTATATCACCCCAAAACATTTAAGAATTGATTTTAAAGTGAAAAAATGCATGATCAATGAGAGTTTCCAATTGTATTACTGTTAGGCTCATTTAGTGCCAAGGGATCCTTTTGCAATTGGAAGGATCTTTCAGAATGTTCCTAATGTCTCGTTTTACGGTTTGGTTCAGAATTGTTGCATTAAGTCTCGGGCTTTTGGAAGGTGATTAGATCATAAAAGTGCTAATCTAGTTAACTCATTTGTGTGTTTAAACCTGAGTGTACTGTTATAAGGTGGGCATGATTGGGAAAAGGTCACTGAAGACAGAATCTGGAAGTGTATATTCTTGTTCCCAGTCCTTCCTTCTCTATCTTTCCACTCTTTTTCTCTTTCTCTGACTCTTTCTTGTTCCCTCTGACTCCCAAATACCATAAAATAAGAAACTCCTCTTCCATTCCCTTCTACAATGATGTCTCTGCTTTGGAATCAGCTAACCATGAACTAAAACTGTGAGCCAAAGTAAACTTTTTCTCCTTTCAGCACTGTATTTTGTTCTGGTCACACAAAGGTGATTAATGCACTCATTCATGAAGAATATTCTGTGTTCTATTGGCTTTAAATTTGTGGAGTGTCCAGCATTCTGGTCTTCTTAAATTAAAGTGAAAAGCACATGAGACAAGAGCAGTCAATCTCAGGGCCAAGCCTAGGCAGGACTTCTTGCATTCTCCTAGCAGCTCTGGACACCCTGCTGCTTTTATTTGATTACTTGGTCTCTATTGATTGCTTTTCCTGAGGATCTGGGTAATGATTGCAGGAAAATGTAACTTTTGAGTGTTTCCTGCTCCATAATGATCAGTCTTGATGATGACTGACCTTGAATTCACAGTGACCCTGGCAGTGCAGGTACAGAAAAGAATATGTGTATATGTGACGATGTAAGGTGAGGGAGAAACATACAGTTACTCAAGTCTTCTGATCTCTGCTGCGTGTACAGCAAGAAAAAGATGGAGCCAGGAAAGCAAATCCACATAGAGCATTTCCCATGAAACAGTTGCAGATGATGCCCTTCCTCGGCACTTTATCATCAGACTTAACCATGTACTTCAAGCTGGACCCAAATCTTAGATTCACATCCCAGCTTGAATTCCTGTCCTTTGTTCAGCATCTACCCCTATGTATACTCTTGACCTACCTGAGATTTAGATAAAGAGGTCCACTGCTGTCCTCAAAGGCTCTGGTTCACCTTTCTTTGTTTTTAACCCAACATCAGTTAAAATTAAGTTTGAGAAACTCTGCTTTTGTCCTTTCAGGGTGTTCTAGGTACAAAGGAGTTAGTATATTCACCCAGTACCTTTGCCCCTGATGGCTGGGTTTCTTTATACAGCTTGCACTTCAACAGCAACTCAGTTTTGAAGCTTCAATGCATTCAACTCTGAAGCTATTTTTACATCTCTGTCACATCTTTTCCTGATCCCCTCTTTTTGAAAAAGTTTTTGTAAATCCCATCATAAAGGAAGGAGTACAAGAAACTTCTAGGGCAAAAAGAAATTGGACAGCACTTGGTCCTACAGCTGTTACCATTTTTGGATTAGAAGGCTGGTGGAATGGTTTTAAAAGATAGCCATTCCTCCAACATGTCTGTTTACAATTGAATTGCTCCATTTATTCTCATGTATATGAGAGTAGACTGTAGATCAGTAATCAAGCAATGACGTTCAATGTGACACTAGTCTAATGGAAGAAGTACCAATGCCGGAAGGAGCCCATAAAAAGGGCCCTCATTTAGACTTGCTGAATAAAGTCACACTGTGTAGGTGAAGCAGAATCTCAGCTGAAAGCTGGAGAACGAATGAAGAACCTGTTGTGGAGGGCAGGACAGTGTCCTAATCACATGCTCAACAATGTATAAAGGTTCAGAGGCCCATACCTGTTCAGCAAAGGGACACTGATAGCACTGTTGTTTAAGATGAGTGGAGACAGCAGTGTGAAACTAAGCTACCAAGAGGATTGGAATCAGTCATGGAGGGTATTGTCATCAGCTCCTCAGCAATCTTTCATCCACTCCACGTCTGAGTCTAGAAATGGTGGAATCACCCAAACCCTTTATTTCTTGAAAATGGAATACTAGTCTCCTTATGGGCCTTTTTGGATCTCTATCATCAGACTATGAAGTTCATATTCCTGTGTTTTTGTCAAGTGGCTTGAACCTATCCATGTGAATTCATCTCAACTCATGCCATTTTCTTATTTCTCCTGATACCGATATCACCGTATCATTTTTTTGAGTTTCAAAGACTTCACACTTATTTTTTAACACCGTATTTCTGCCTATGTCAGCGCCCTTTCCCACAACTGTGTCCACATATTTATTTTATGTTAATAGATGCCTGTCTGATCTTTCAAGATTCAAATGAATACCACCTCCTCGGGGAGATACCTTTAATATCCGCAACGAAATCCACAACCCTTCATCCACACTTGCACAACTCCATCAGTTTTCTATTCTAGAATTTGTTAATAAGACTCCATCTCAAGCTCTCAGCTTTGCCACATGGGATCATCTCACACATACTTTAGAAAATGTAAGATACTTGATTAAAATCAAGATGTGATCTTTAGTTTATGAGTCAATCCATATACTGTATAAGAAAAGTTATAATTGTAGCAACTATTTTATGTATATTTATAGTTACATGTTTGTATGTCAGCATCCCCAAATAGCAAATAGGCTACATGTTCTTTCTAAAAAGAAACATATTTTCCTCATTTGCTTCTTTATTTCCAATTTCTAATTCTGGCACCTGGGACATATTATGTGCATTCATGAATGTTTGCTGAAAAATAAATGAAAAGTGTGATAGAAATAGATTATTCTTTCCATCACTCCCAACACACAAGCATGCACATCTGCCAGCACACACACACACACACACACACACACACACACACACACAATTTTTTAATCCTTTTTAATTTTCTGCTGAAGATTAAACAATACAAACAAGCGGAGTTCTCCCCCAGTCTCTCTCTCACAAACACTCACATATACACAATCATTTCTTAATCCTCTCTAATTTCTTGCTGAAGATTCCTAAGTCAATGAGGACAATAGTTAAAGACCCTGAACACCATTTGAAACTATCCAAGAAACCACACTTTTTATTCAGTCTGATGCAATTCAACAAAATAGTCACTGGGGTCTTAGTATTCATTTTATACTGATCTTTGAAAGACACTCAATGTACAAGTTAGAAATTACACAAATGGACAGCTCCATATATTACTAGAGAGGCAAAAAATGTTTTTTTATAAAAAATTCACAGTCAGTTTTCCAATCTAGTGCCCAAATTGCTGCATCTATTTTCACCTGAAAAACAAAGAAAGTTCATTTTTCACCATCAATTGCCTTCTGCTTTCTTAATTTTCTTTGAATTCCATGATATATGCAAAATTATCTATTTCTGGAGAAGAAACATTGAATGGAGTAAGTCAGCAGGCTTCTGCTTTAGCAACCCCACAACTTTTGGGACTGTGCTTACTCTTATATTTGCTGAGTTTAGGGAAGGGAAGGATGGTGTACATCTATTTCTGTTCTAACTTTAGTTCTAGAGAGTTCTAACATGACATTTGTTCAAGGATTATTTCTGGAATAATCACTGGAGTTGACTCAAAATGATAGTTTTCCTTAAAGAATCAGCTAAAAGGATCAGCCTGAGAGGTCTTGTCCTCCATATGGTGGAGAAGACCAAGAGTTCACTAAGCTGTCTCCTGGTTATGGAGAACAGAAAATCAACTTGTGGTTTTAACTGGTTTAGCATCTGGCCTCGGTATTTTAAAAAAATTATTTTTCTGAAGGTATTAACATGACACCTGCTGGAAGTTTTCTTTCTCTGAGGACTATTTTTAAACATGAAGTGTTGAAATTTATGGTACATATAATGTTAAAATCATAGAAATGTTATATTCAGATGTGTAGTTGCTGCAACTTACTTCACCAATAGTGTTCTGGAAATTCACCTAATAATGAAGAGTCATATGTTCACTTTAATGTTGTCATCCTTTCTGCTGACAACTGACATTCTAACTTTTGATGAACAATAGGATTCTCTAAACTGATGGTTTTGCAACACAGAACTCTTTGTTCAGAAGAAAAAAAAAGTATGTCTTCTAAATCTTACTGGTAAAATTTCTTCAGAGATGTTCTAAAATCATAGAAATTTTAAAGACCAAATGAAATGACTATCTCTTCTTATAAACCATTTTCTCTCATATGGAAAATATGTACCATATGCATTTCAGGAAATCATCCATGTATTTCTTCTTTTGAAAGATATAGCAGATTGTCTCCTCTGTCTCTGGTCCCAGTTTCAATGCTAGGTAGGTGAAATAATAAAAGTATTCAATGCTTGATGTGTAGTATATTCAATAAATGATAGAACCATATCCTTATTCTGTTAAAATCTAGGTAATATGGATAACAGTAAAGAGGTTTTTATTTTGCTCATTTTTATGGGCAAAAAAATTTCATTGCTTATAGGAAAGACTTAGATTTTGAGAGTTAAAAGTATTCTTTGATAATCCCGAGTTCTCATCCTAAACTATGCTGAGATCCCCCAACTACACTGCTCATATTTATGTACCTTCAGAAAAACCAAGTTGAAAAACTATAAAGCAACTCATTCTGTGAGTAGATGAACAGTACTTGAATCTTAAATATGCTTTCAAATGATGTTTCACTTATTTTTAGGCTTTTCTCAGAAATAAAAAATAATTCAACCTCCTCTGTTTTCTATATTTGAAGAAAATTGTTTTATTCCTCTCCTAAGCTTTCTCCTCAATGCTAACTAATCAAGCATGTAAACTATTTTTATAAGATGCTGATACCAGTGTTCACCCCTTTAGCCTACTTTTCACTTACCTGTGGATGTCTGTCACTCACTGACTCTGTTAAAAGAAAATATTTACATAGATGTCACTCAAAGAGAGTGAAAAATAATGTCAACAGAAATTTCCATGGGCAGTGTGCTCAGGAACCACTATGTATACAATATGCAGAAACACGCAGCCTGCTTACACTGGAGGAAACAATTTTAGGGAAGGTCACTAATGACCCTTAATCCTAAGAGACTGAGTAGCAAATTCAGAGCTCAGACCATAGACTCTTTCCCCAGTCATTCATTTTGTCCTCTGCTCACCTATTCTTAGTAGCGGGATTGTTTACAAACCAGTTTGCCAGCTGTATTATTCATAGAAAGTGTTCCTCTTGCTAGCACTACAACGAAAGAGAGAATATAAGGGAAAGACTTGTTTGGAGAAGCAGTTCTACATTATCCCCTGAATGAAACTGCAAAGGAAAAGGCAAGGAACCAGACAAAAAAGAATTATGTAGAAGCTGGAGGGCTTTAGATGATCTATGAAGGCATTGGTAGAAAAGTGGCTATTTGCACGGTTATGATTGATTATGTATTAAAATAAACACAGTTGCTTTCTTTTACTTTGGCTGTGACAGGGGCTGAACTTTAGCACCATAATGACCCACTGTTGTTACATGGCAGGTGGCTTTTCGCAAATCCCAGGGAGCAGCAGACCGAAGGACCAGTATATGGGCTTGATCTAGGGTTGCTGAGAACTCTGCAGTTTTGCGGCTAAACAAGCCAGCACTGTTTGCGTTCCCAAGTCTCTGCCCCAGCTTCATGGGAGATGCAGTGCAAACCTGCCTCCCTGTAGACTTAGACATGGAGATGACCAACGACAATTAAAAGTTAATTGTTGCAATTCCTCATGGAACACATCTTTCCTGAGGAGAGAGAATCATTTTCATGAGCTCTGAGATTACAAAAGTTTCCCTCTGGAATTATTCTGTCCAAACCCTAGTAGTATGCTCTAGTTATGTTTAAAATAACACAAAGGCACTGTAATGCTTAGTAAATATAAACATGTGTTTTCCAAAGTAGTGCACTCATGTAACTGCTTGTTTCTTTAATATAGAAATTCAGTAAAACATCAAATACTTTTATGACTGCAATTCAATGTAATATATTGTATTTCACAGAGTATAAAAAATAGGAAGGACAGATAAAAGGAGAAAACAAATCTTCATTGACAATTTACCCAGATGCCAATGCTAGATTTGGGGAGGAGTGAAAAATACTCTTAGAATTGCAACTGAGTCCACATATTATCTGAACTATATCCTGATGTACAGACGAGAAAACCAAAACCCAGATGAGGCCACAATTTACTAACAATCAGGGAGAGCAAACTGTGTATAGAGTTATTTCTGTTTCAACAGTTGACATACATTCATCATCAAGCACATATTTAGGCAAAGTCATGCAATGGTTAAAAAAATTGTGTAAAAAAATTTCTCTCTGATTTCCATATATTACTCCTCTCTAATTGAATCGAATGACCAGGATAAATACAAGTAACACAAGCATCTGATTTAAACTCTTAGAAGAAATAAGTAAAAAGTACCAATAATTGTTTTAAAAAAGAGTTGATGACCATTTTGTCAATGTCATTTTAAAAAATAAGATAATGAAACAGACTTCCTCATGTTGTCCTTTAACTATGCTCTTTCCTGAACTCTACAAATGAAATGAGAACAATAATGAAATTACTCAGACAACTCCTTGCTCTGCTCCATCATCTCCTTCATCTGTGCGGTGACTGGCCCCTCCCCACCGCCCTGTGCCCTGTGGGTCTGGGTCTTTGGTTTTCATTTCATTTAGCAGATATGGACGGGTAGGTGTAACACACCAGACGCCTAAATTAACACTTGCTCTGATTCTAAAACATTTTAGAGAAATAAGCAGATTTCACCCAGAGATTATCAGATTACGGAAAAACCAATAGAGTACAAGTAAAGGGATAAGCTATCTTAGTTAGAAGCTTTCACAAAGACTATTTTATCTGAGTAATACCTGTAAGGATGAATAAGGGAGATCCAGAAAAGGAAGAAGAGAACTGGATATAAGGAGAACTGTCAGTGCTAAATCATGGAATTATAAAGCCAACACAAGCATGCAGATGTGACTGACTGAGACTCAAGTGAGGTGGCTAAAAATGAGCACAGACAAGGACTGGTGGCGATTTCAGGGCAGGATAGGGTTTGTAAGCCATGCTGAGGGTGAGACTCTCTAGATGAGTCTTGAATAGATCAGTGTTCAGACCTACTTTTCTACCAGTGCATTTGAAAGAAAGGGGGAAGTAAAAAGTCACTGTGGGGATAGGTGGGCTGGCCAGAGGCTCCACTGTCAGGTTGAGAACATTTTGAGGGCACATTCTCTTGAGATGTATAGCTGCATCCAGGTCAGTAAACCACCTTCAAGATAGATTGACCAGTTCTCTGTATCCAAATCCCTTGTGTCTTCCTTGACAATCTCGAAATTCTTTCAACGCACGTCTAACCACACACAAGCACATACCTGCTTTGCTGTACGTTATATCCTGCTTTGGGAAACAGAACCAGAAACAAGGGTCATTCACAAATAACTAGCTGAGTGGCATTGCAGGTACTGCTATGCTCTGCTTTTATGTTTTAATAAGCTTAACTGTGAACACAATTCAATGTAATTAAAAATAAAAACAGTGTATAGTTGTTTCTTCCCAGTCATACTATAAAAGTGCTTCTCTCTGCTATTCTAAAAGTATTAAAAGCTAATTGTTTTATTTTTCAATTAAGGCCTGCATGTGTGAGAATGTGTCCACATGTGTTGTCAACAAAATTGCATTTTCATGGTGCCACAGCTTTCCCTTGGGTAGTAATTTTCCATTTGGTGGTGAGTGATGGTAATTCACATTCAGCTCTGGTGAGCAGTTGATGGAGTCCAAACTCAAAGGTTCACACTGCCTGGGACTTCTTCAGAAGAGTAATATAAATAAGTGAAAGCAAGATGAACCAAAGATGGAGTTTCTTGGTGTCTGATTAGGCTGAAAGAGATAGAATAGCTTTGATTTAAGAGATGAGAAGATGCCACTATAACAAATGCCAGGATTTCATAGATGAGCTTTGCCTTTTTCATTAAGGGGACATACAAAACCAATGTAACTCACAGTGATGTTCATCTCCTCTGGATTACAATAGGTATTTACTTCTGAGAGCAGTCAACAAATTGGAACAAGTTTTAGGAGAAAATGTGCTGTTCTCCTTTAGGGTCATTTCCCATTTTTTCCAATCCCACCTCCACAAAAGTGCAAATGAAGATCACCTGGCAGTTGTTTCTACTCCATCTTCTTCTAGAGGTGATAGATTCTCCTGGCTCCCTTTCCTTAACTCTGCCTTGTATAGAAAAAGATGGATTCTCTGCTTTGTGTCATCTCCATTTGTAACACCTGTGGGAATTAGAAACTCAGTAAGAGAGTGTGTGGTGCCCAGATGAAATCCACCCATTTTAAACTGAGTTGTTCTGCAGTGGGAAAAGTAGCTTATTAAGATCCATACTGATTCACTCAATTCCAGCTCATCCAAAATAACTCAGTAAGGATGTCCTTCTCACCTAGCAACTACAGACATGCTCTGGAGTGACAGAGATGTCTTAGTTTATGAAGTTCAGGATATTTCCTCCAACTTAGCGGTCATTATACTTCATCATATTTACTCATTTGCTGTCAGCCCTACCTGCAGGATTACATCCCCCACACTGGCAGACTGAATCTCACTTAACCACTTCCCTCTTCCTCATGTCAGCTGTGTATGTGAGCAACAAAACCAGTATTTATTCATTCATTCAACAAAATCATACAGATGCTTACTATGAGCCAGTAGGTTGCTAAACACATGAAATACAATAGTGAAACATGCATGGCTTGTAGCCTCTCAGAGGTCCATTGGAAACACTTGAATTAGCAGACAATTGCAAGAAAGTATGTGAACAGGAGCTATGAGAGAGACTAATAAGAGGAGGGGGCTGCACGCAGCTTGGGGTCAGGAAAACACCTCTGAAAAGATGATATTGAAGGTGAGAAGAGGGAAGAGAGAAGGATCATGGGATGCAGAGAGAAGGGAGAGCACTTCTGGCACCACAGAAGCCATGCTGTGCAGGAACTCAGTGTCTTTGGAAAATGTAACATGTCAGTTTGCTAGGGCTGCCTGCCATAACAGAGTGCTACACATTAAGTGGCTCAGACGACAGAGATTTATTTACCCACGGTTCTGAAGGCCAGAAAGTCCAGAGCAAGGTGTCAGTAGGGTTGTTTTCCTCTGAGACTTCACTCCTTGGACTGCACATGCCCATCTTCTCCCTAGTTCTTCCCTTGTCTTTTCCTTTGGGCCCAAATTTGTTTCCCTGATAAATACAGCATATATATTGGGTTGGTGTTTGCTCAAATACCTCATTTTAACTTAATGACTGCCTTAAAGGCCTTATTTCCAAATATAGTAGTATTCTCAGGTGGCACAGTTAAAGCATTAATCTATGAAATTTGAGAGGACACAATTCAGTCCATAATGCCCTATGGTGCCCAATGGGGTTGCGTGCTTCACTCCAAATATACAATAGCTATTAGTGTGTAATAATCTGGCCATGCAGCTTTCAAAACTTGCTTTTAAAGCCACTGCTTTGAGATAAGTAAGGAGAAAAGCTTAGGGGAGTAAAAGTACGTGTGGGGAAACCAGTTAGCAGCTATGGCAGCTGTCATCAAGAGAGGATGATAGAAGTAAACCTGGAAAGAGGAAAGAGCAGCAGTAAGTGGCTAGGAATGCTGTTCTAATAAATGAAAACCAATGAAGGAATAAATGCCAAAGCTAATGGGTTCCACTGAATGAATGAACCTAGCCTGGTAGTCACAGTGAGAATGCCCATCAGACAGGATAGAATGTCAGCTGGATTGGCTTTGGGATTGTCTACCAAGGGATTAGGAGAAAACACTTCTGGGTGTGTGTTGGGGGGTGGATAAAGGAACAGTGACCTTAGAGTCTTTGGTTCCTCACGACTACCACTACTCTCTCCACTTGTTCGCCTGCTCTGCTTCCCAACTGCATTGAACAAAGCAGCCTTGTTCCACCATGATGATTCTGTCTTGGAATCAGGTGACCATGGACCATATCCCCTTAAAACTGGAGCCAAATTAAACTTTAAGTTTGACTGTTAGATATGGTGTCTAGAAATGGGAAAGCCAACTAATACACCTGGCTTTGCCTGGGAGTTGATGCCTTTCATCTCCATCTGTCCCCTATGGGAAAGAATTTCCTATGTAAAGTGTGAGTGTATTTGTGCTGGAGTCTCTTATTCTGCAGGAGAAACTGAGTTCACCCTCTTAGCCATCGGATAGTAGGCATTGCACTGCATGAGTGTTGTATGAGTGAGAAGAATGCAAGAGAGGAACTCATGCCCTGCTAGATTTATCTTCCTGGGTTTGCTCCTCTTGATGTTTCTAATTCATCAGCCCTTCCACTTCTTAGACAAACAAACTTCTACCTTTGAATATCTCTTTATGTAAATTGCTTGTGTGAAGTAAAGTGGTTCACTCAGTTGGGTTTTTTATACAGCCAAGTACATTGTGCACAGTACTTATACCGTGGATTTTCTTCATTCCCTTCACTCATGCCCACACAGGACAAGAGAGCCATTTCTTGTAAGAGAAGTTCAAATGCCTAGATAATTAATGCAAGGGGTTCTCAGAAGTTTTCAGGGGCAGTCCTGGATGGAAGCTGATGGAATTCAAGTCCAGCAATTACCCCCTACTCCAGAGATGACAAATCTTTTAGAGACCAGTGCTAAAACTTCAACCCAGAGCCCACTTATTTATCACAAAGTGCCAACACTGCAATTAAACCTGATTAACTAATTTTTAGTTTAGAAAACAAAAATTATACATTAACTTCTTTTTCTTAAAAGTAAAACAAATAATGTGTACCATGGGTTCACTACTCTTCCTCTACTGTATCACCAAAAGACTGCTCTGGAAAGGTCATGCCCCAGTCTCTTTGTACCCTTTCTGGAACAAGTTCTCACCACTTCACAGAACTCTCCTGCATTCCACCACCAATTCATCCAAACAATTGGGTTTGCCACAAAGAAGAAAAATTAGTCTGCTCTCACCATACTCACATGGCTATGCCCCTCTTCCCAGGGGACAGCCATTCAACAATCTGCTGCTCCCTGTTCAGGATCTCTGTATTCTTTCATAAACGTACTTGGGAAATTATGTCAGGACCTTAAACCAGCCTGGCTGGTTTTGTTCCTGAAGTTCCAAGTCACTCATTGTGTCCCTCTAGATGACACACAGACATTGAGCAAAGTGTCCCAAACATGAAATGACAAGAATCCGTCCTTGTGGTTGAGACCCTACACATTCAGACCCTAGACCAAAATCTAGTCTTTTTTGCAACTTTTGTAAATCCATATGTGACAACCTTATTAACATTTATGCCTTGATATTATTTTGGCTTTTTTTCTTCTTTATTCTCATGTGTAACAGTCCACTAGCTGTCCTTTTCTCCTTAATGATTACAAAAATCCCTAATTAATAATCTATTTCTGGTCTTCTTATTCTTTTTAACTAGCTTTTGCTTCTTTCCTTCTCTACCTCCCTTTCTGTCTTTGTTTTTTTTTTGCTTAGTTGTTTGTTTTTGGAACTAGGATCTTGCTGTGGAGCCGAGGCTGGCTAAAACGTGTGGCAAGTTTCTGGTTTCAGCCTCTCAAGTGCTAGAAGCATAGGCACGCACTACAATGGCCAACTTCTTATCATTTTCCATCAACATTCCCATTCCTAACTTCCACACCATGAACTGTGGAATCTGAGCTTTCAATGACTGATAAGTTACACATATTCCCACTGATGGAAAACTGAAGGTTCTAGGGCTGCCCTGGTGTATTCAGGGAAGCCATGTCGTTTTTCACATAGTCATTCCCTGACTGGCATCAGACATAGGTGCAGTCCTCTTTGCTGCATGGCCAACTGGAAAGTCAAGAGTTCTTGAGTCACTAAGTGTTGGTGAAAATCCTGAATTGAAGCAGCTATGACTTACATGGTAGTTGGAACATCAGACCAGAGAACCTAATAGTACCTCAGCTCTGGAGACCTGGGACCTTTTCATGGCCAGAGCGTATCCTCAGCTATAGTTACAATGGTAACACTTTGCCATTTCATCCCAACCTAAACACACATTAAGTTGATTTGGTAAGTGCCCCACTTAATGTGAAGGAAGGAAAAATGCACCCACACTCTTAATTAGTAATTTTTAAAAGTAATCTTACACACACTTTTATGATCAAACAATGCAATATAAAACAAATATTTAAAACTTATCTTAAAACATTGCTACCCTGATAAGCATAATTTAGAAATCTTTAATGAATTCACCTCAATTACCCTTTAATTAAATACCTCATTAAAAGCTGATTTGAATACTGCTCATGGAGAAATCCTTGTTCAACTGTTGTGACAGAACTGGAAGTTAATGAAGTTAAAATTTAGTGCAATTTTGATAGAATGATCTAAATGTCATAAAGTTACAAGAGGAAATAAAATCTCTGAACTTCACCTGACACCTGAGACTTTTCCTCATAACCAAAACTCAAGTAATTAGTAGGCCTGAACCCTGGCAGGGCAAAGATTGTCTTCCACCTCTTGTACTCAGCTTGATCTTAGGACACTGGAGATGCAAGATAATGTTTGATGAATGAACAAATGTATGAATGAATGAATGAGTGAATGACCAGTGAAAGCAGATCTTCACACTTTCTAAATTCAATAAAGGAAACATATTTATCAAGCACCTATCAAACACTTGAATACCATGTTTTGATTTATTTTCCCCAATAACCCATCATATTCACAACTAAAATGTGGTTGTTCTTTAACAGATGAAAAATCAGAATAACCAAAGTAGTTAACTAACACAAATAGTAAATATCTTAGTGGAAGTTTTATTACAAGGAAAAAGAACCCCAGATAGTTTTATGATTTTAAGACCACTTGATCAATTCACCTGAAAAAAACACACAGTAGCAGTCTTCAGTTTGCATGCCTCCAATACCAAGTCCTTTCCAAGGCTGTGATCCTGAGCAAGTGGCTTGTGTTAACACACCTCTGTCATTTCCAGAAGATGACACCCATCAGATGATTATTCTGAAAAATATCTGCTTCTTTAGGGTCTCTCTCTGGGAAATCTGATGCTGAGTTTAGCAAGGCAAACATTGAGGGGCAAACAGGTTTCTCCGAGACCTTTGGGCTTCTGAGCCCCCAGGGTAGTAAGACATCCCATTGGAACAAAGGAGAGTGCAGGGTACTGTGTTTATCACCTCTGTCCTTTAGGAACAAATATCAACAGATTTTAAAGCACAGAAGTACTGCAAGAACCAATTTGATCTAAAATTTTGAGCCACACCCAAAATGTTCCCTCACCTAGTTTTCTGCAGGGCTGAGCTGCCTCAGATGGTCAGAGGTATCCAAGCTTGTGGTACCAGCATTGGGCTTTCAAGTTGAGGATCCAGAGAACAGGACTTGAGTCCTCAGCCCAGTAGGAATCAGGAAAGCCTGCTAATGGGAACTGGAGCCCTGCCGAGAAAGAGCTGCACCTTTGGAGAACCTTTGCTCGACCACAAACAGCTAAACAGGCCTCTTCCAACCTTGGGCAGAATTGGACCATCTAAAAATCCTCAGATATAGGAGCTGAAAGAAAGCGTCAGATTACAGAGACAAGACTTCCAGCATCTCCATTATGGTTACAGTGAGGAAATTAAGAGGCTGCAGACGGGCAAAAAATAGAGTTGACCTAAAAGAATCTGGTCCCCTTCCCCAGTATAACCATGCTTTTCTATTTTCTGTATCAGGACACTGCATGCAAAGAGAAGTCTTTAAGGTAAATTTTTTTCCTGGCTTAAAGATCAACTAACATTTGCAAAGTGCTGATATGAGCCTGCTGCCATTCCTACCAACACCAGAGTGCTTTCACAATTTCTAGGGGAATATTTGCAGGGTTAGAGGTCTCCTTGAGCCCCAAGATAGGCAGTTCATACTTGGACATACATGTGACTCTCGAGAACTTTTCCTTGTATCACAAGAGAATTTTCTGTAGCGTATGACCCCAATTCCTGTCTACACCTTCTATGATCTCATGAAAAAATTTAGTTTGTATGTTCATATTGATAGACATTTACTGAGAACCTACTACACTGGGGCAGAGGCCTCCTCCTGGTCTCCTATAGATTATGTCAGGTGAGGATAATGAGTTTTCCCTGGAGGTTAGAAAGACTCCATGGATCTGAATAACTAGGTCACATTGATGGTGTACAGCAGGAGTAAACATCAAATTGGGTCAAATTCAGCAACTCACACCGGCTCGTACACAAGACCAAAAAGCAAAGGAGAAGGCAGATGGCTTCTGTGACCTGGGAATTCCTGAAAACTCAGCCTGGTTCTGTCTCCTGTCTCTGGACTCTAGTATTCATCTGACCACCTGTGATCTTTTTACTCCAGAATCTACTTCCCCATAATGACCTAGCACACACTGGATGTTCAGGAAATATAAGCAGCCAAAATAAATGAATGCAGAGCTCAGGAATTTCATTTAAGTGTCTTTTATTTCTTCCTGCAACACTCCGGGACACCCCCTCCCCAGCCAATTTCACAGTTTGTAAAATCTATTTAATCTACTGTCAAATATTGGTTTTGAACTACATAAAACACAATGTATGGAAAATATCATGTATCTATCCCCTGTCCATTTCTGCAGCCTGGCCTCCTTCTACATTCTTGTTATCTACATTCCTCTCCAGCATTTTGCCTTATCCCTTGTTTTGTCTTTTGTTTGTTTTGTCTTGCTTTGTTTTGCTGTTTGCTTGTGTGTTTGTTTTTTAAGACAGTCTCTCCATGTAGTTCAGGCTGGCCTGGAATCCACTATGTAACCCAGGCTGGCCTCAAACTCCCAGTGATCATCCTACTTTAGCTCCCAAATTCTGGGATTACAGGTGTGCACCACCAAGCCCGGGGGCCTTATCTCTGAACAGAAAGTCCTGCTTTGACTCACATTTCTTTCCTTGATTAAAGTCTTTTTTTTTTTTTTACCTCTACTCCTATGTGCCATCTCATGGGTCTCTGTACCTTTTCTCCTTTTTTAGTACCATAATGCTATGTATATACTTAACATCTGCAGCCTCCACTTGGGAAGTCTCCGAGAAAGAAATGGTATGCCTTTCTTAGCATGTGATTCTCAACATATGGAACCTAGTAGGCACTCAATAAATATGCATTCAGTGATCAAATAAGTGAATGAGTAAAAACAAATGCATGATTACTTAATACATGTAAATGATCAATTCTAGGTTATAAAAGAAGCAAATATTTAATTTTTACAACTATGTAAATAGCTCACTCTTCTTTTCTATATAAATAGCCCTGGAATGTTTCACCACATCCTTGTCTTCACTTGCCAAGATGCCTCTGCCTCCAGACCAGGTTGTGCCCACATCAGCACCTCTGGGATGGACAAGAGATTCATAGGAAGGCTGAATCAGAGCCACAACTTTAGTTTTTAGATCACAAGTATTATATGGGATGCAGCATCATTAAACTGAAGGTAGTTGATTTTGAATATATTTGGAGTTTCTTTAAAGGTCTATCCACCTACATAAGGGAGTGCAAGCCAAGGCTGTATGATTCCTTATGTGCAAATAGCACATTTATATTCTGAGGCAGCTCTCTGGCAGTGTCATGGCATGAACAACTAACAGTTCTGCTTACAGAGGCACCTGGATTCTGGTGGACACCATCACTCGCCCTCCCTTCAAGCCTGTTGTCCTGCTGAATGACTTGTTCAGTCCTTTAGTTAGACCCTAGCGTTCAGGGCAACTCAGCCACCCACACCCATCCACCTACCCACCGATTTGTCTGCATTTCTTAGCATCTGATCCTTACCTAACACCTTCCCTAGAGACCCTGGAATCTCTAGGGTTAGGTGCACTGAGAATTCATGGCCTAACATTGAGGTTCCAGATCAAATTTGAAATTAAAATAGACAGTTAAGAGGAATGGAAGAAGCTTCTCCTTCTCTCCTCATTTTCTATAAGTCAGGATTCCTCATGGCCTGACTAGGCCTCTCTACCACATCTGCTATTAATCTACATACAGAGAGTTTATATATGTATATTTCTCCAGGTAAGATTTGTCAGGTATACACCATGCAGGTAATTTCAACTGTCTACTTTGACATATTTCTTTTTGGCTAATTAAAAACTGAGCTTTCAAAGATGACTAAGGCCAAACCCTTGATTATCAGTCCTCTTCACTCTCTTCTAGGATTTGCCAACTCATCAGTGATCCTGTTTCCACATCCGGAACCTAGAGATTAACCTTGCCCTTTATCTGCTGTCCCACAAATAATCCATAATATTTTACTTCCTCAATATTCCTGCTTTCTGCCCTATCATCCAAAGGCAGTTTCCATCATCTTCTCACACAAATAGCATAAGACTAACTTGTGCTCCCCGTGCTGCTGTAAAGTAGTCTGAAAAATATCATTTTGAACACGAATCTCACCATATGAGCCAACGTATGTTTAAGGACTTTAGTGGTTTCACTGCCATTGTTTTGGGGGTGAGGTAGGGATCTAATCAGCTCACAGCTCTTCTCAAATCTCTTCTCACCCTCTCCACTCTCCAATCCCAACTCAGCACACTTCTGCCACATTGACAGGATCCATTCCGGTGAACAGAATTCCTTCTGTGTAAGGGACTCAAACTCTGCCCTTGCTGCCCCAGAAAACATGTCCATTTTTCCTTCTTGAGCCCTCAGTATAGAGGCCTCTCATCAGGACATTCTTTCATGACTTTTTGATCTGGGTACAGAAGGCACTTAAATTATGTTACTATAATAAATACCTTTTCCCCATGAATTGTCCAGGACAGTTTCCTTCATCTTTCTCCCTGATGTCTCTCTGCATGTAGAAGCAGGTCTGACCCACACAGGACAGGCTTTGAGTGAAGGCTGTCAGTGCACCACAGCCCTCCTCTGACAATGGGACATGGGAGCAGACAAAGTTCTCAAGAATATTCTAGACAGTCCCAGGGCCCTTGTAAGGCTGAACTTAAGATGCCCACAGCACTGCTTCACGCTTTGCTATAAGCTCTATTGGCTTTTCTCAATTTCTTGTCTCAATTCTCTATTTCCTCCCTGCTTTCCCTAAAATCACCTCCCAAATTGTCAGTCTTATCAAAATTCTTGTCTAACAGACTGTTTTTGAGGGAAGAAAAAGGACTTGTTTCTTCCAAATCTGCAAACCTATCCATGATAATATATTTTTTGAACAAATGTTGGATAACTGTATCTTCTTCAGACCATCAGCTATGTGAAAACAAGGATCCTTGCTACTTTTTGTTCTCCAATGCCTACTCAGGGCATAACAGGATAGCTGGCACCTAGCAGGTACTCAGTAATTCATTCTTTAATATAAATAAAAAGATACATCACAGTGTGACCCTGGCACTTCAGATAAGACTATTGTGATTCCGTCTCTGCTCCTAACAGCTATGCAGTCTGAAGGTAGCCAATACACATAGTAGTATAATTTTATTTAAATCATTGCTCTTCATTAGCATCCATGTTTTGAGAGCTTAGGAAAAAGAAATTAACCCAACAGAAGAACATGAGCAAAGGCTCTGGCAGGAAGAAATCCCAGCTTCATTCCAAAGGGCACATCCCCAAAGGAAGAGGCTTTCCATACTAAGATTCTGTGGAATTGCTGAGAAAAGGCAGGAGAAAAATATTCTTTGTGGCTTGATACTTGGGAAAGTTACAGTGGTCTCCAACTCAGAGACTGAAAACCAGAGTGATCATATTGTGGTAAATAGTAATAATGGAAATTAGATAGCAGAGGCATTAGTAACAGCATGCTCATTGAGTGTGATAACTCAGATGTGGCTTGCTCTAGAAATTAGGCTGATCTAAAAATACTCTCCTGGAGGTGATCTTATTTTCTGGAAGCAGTGATTAGGCCAGCAGGGGGGCTTGGCCTGGGAAGCTTCCTGTCTGCCAACCTTTGTCAGCCCCCATGAGGCCCTGGGAGTCTTGTTCACACAGCAGATGCCTCCACAGACAGAACATTTGAGTTTTGAACTCTGCTTCTGTATTTGAAGACCCATACCTGCAATTGTCAGTGAACTCTGTTTTCGTTTGTAAATGTACTTAACGCTGGGAGAAATTTGCCAAATTGTCTATCACCTGTCATCCCTGGGAGAGATCCAAGTTTATCTTTTGTATTCCGGTGGAGCTGAGTGCTACAACCAACAAGCCCAGCAGCTCTGTGGATCCATATATTTCAAGTACATTATTTCTTGTTCGCGTAAAGTAGAACTGGGTGTTGGATGGGCGCCCTTCGAAAGCACTGTGTCAGAGAGCCGGACCTTCTCAGGTGACTCTGCCATCCTTCTGAGTCTCACAAGCCTTGCTAGGTGCTCTACCCCATGCCAGCAGGCAAGAGGACAGCTTTTAGAGGTCCTGCTGGCTGGGTCTGTGGACATTTGGCATTTCTGTTCATGCTCCATTTATCTGTAGAAAAACCTGCAGAAAAGGAAACCGGATTTTCTGCTCCCAGGCAGAAAAGGAGACAGAATTTTGTGACTTAGAGGCTTTTACCATGCTTTTTAGGTGTATTTTAAAAGGATGGGACCATGAGAGTGTAAGTGCAGATGGCACCTTCTCTCTGGCTCCTGGAATGCAGGCTGCCCATATTTTTCCCCTTTCTTCATCTTTCTCCGTTTTATCTGACAAGCCCGAGCTAGGTCTGATGGACCTGGTTCCTGGGATTTCACTGATAATCTGTAGAAATTACTGGAATAGATGTATCCAAATCTGCTTTCATTTCAGGAAATAGAAAGCCCAAAATTCAATAATTTTCAAGGAATGAGTTTCCTCCTACACAAATAAGTGATCTTCTTCGATTAATCTTTTAAGGATACATAGACTCGTGTGTGTGTGTGTGTGTGTGTGTGTGTGTGTATGCTTGAAAAATCTTGGGAAGAATTGATATCAGGACAGGACATACCAAGTAAGAACTTTATCCCCAATACTGGTGCCCCAGAAAAGTTCTTACTATTATATGAGTAGAATTTCATTAAGAATTTTGAAATTCATTAAGAATCATGAAATTTGAAGTTCAACAACTACATTAGGTTGGTATTACAATCATCTTCATTTTCATGGTAAGTCAAGGCTGAGAGGTATTAAGGGTTTTTGCTCAAGGTTATACAGCTACTAAATGTTAGGATGAGGTTTCAGGTCCCCACAATCAAATGTGAGAGCCATCCTCAAAATTATACTTTCCCAAGCTTCTTGGAGGTATTTGGTACTACAGAGAATATATTGTTTTCCAAAATGCATGCTATTTATTTGTAAATATTGGACACTACTGCTTGAACACTTGAAATGAAATAAGTAAAAAATCTGTAGCCCCCTCTATTGAAATAAAATCATGATTAAAATTTTAGCAAAAATGCAAGTAGATAATATTTCTTACTTTTAACTACCTCACTCCCTATCCCACCTTCAGAAGTCTTCCGTATTAAATTATTAACTCTGGCTATGTTTCTGAGTCACACTCAATATATTCTCTAACCTTGGACTTGAAGAAGCCAAACTAACCTGAGGGCAAGTCTAGACTTTGCTTTTTATTGAGAAGTCAGTTTTCAAAGGTAAAATAGCAATTTTGGCAACTGTAAAGTCAGGGTTGCTGCTGCTTTATAATAGACCCACTTCAGAAAATAGTTGCAACCAGGAACAATTCCTAGTGAGGTGTCAGGTCTCTAGAAGGAACCAAAGTCACAGAGAAATGAAAACTCTGAGCACGCTATTTCTAACACTCTAAATATTGTGGTAGTTCTTTGCATCTTGCCATGAGGCTATACACATAATTGAGGAAAATTTCACTCCATGCTCCATTTATCTCTGGAAGGATATCTCATTTATCTCTGAACTTTAAGTAGAGTTCAAACAATATATTCGCTAATTCCTCCAGGATTAGTTGGTGCATTCTCTGCACAAAATACTGTGGCATGTGAAGGTTAAGGCACAAGTAAAATTGTATTTTGGGGGATATTCTCCTTTTAAAATCTGGTAATGAGTAATGGGAACACAGTTCTCAGTTCCAGGTATTACAGATCCTCCTCTTTACCATATGAGGTAGAAAGGTGCATCAATATCTCCATTTTGCTTTGGAGAAAATTGAGTCTATCAGGCATGAAATGACTTCCTGAGGGTAAAGCACTGGGAGAGAACAGCTGCACTGGTTTGAAGGCAACCCCTTCAAAATCTAGATCCTGAAATGGGATGGCTAATGCAATAGTATTAAGCAGTGAGGTCTTCAAAAAGTAATGAGGCCAGGAAGTTCTTCCTTTGCAGGTGAGAAGAGATCCTTATTAAAACAAGCTTCATGCAGTGCTGGCTTTCCTGACTGTCACCTCTCACCATACAAGGACCAAACATTCTTCCCCTCCAGAGCTTTCACCAGCAACAAGAAGCCTTCTCGGAAAGAGAGAGCAGTGTTCACCAGAAAACCAAATCTTTCAGTGCCTTGATCTTGAACTTCTCAATCTCTAGAACCATCAGAAGTAAATTTCTCTTTGTTGAAAATAACACAGTTTTAGGTATTTTGTTGGTGCTGCATGAAGCAGACCAAGACAATAGTCAATGCAGGACTCAAACCTGTGCTTGCAACTTCAAATGCGAAAAAAGGCAATGTAACCCTTTCCACTGTGAATATATAAATATAAATATATGCACATATTATTCCATGACCATTCTACTCAATGTAGCTTTCTGTCATAAGAAGGTCACCGCTTTCATGAAGATCACAATGACGGTTGCCTCTGGATATTCTTCTATTTGTAAGATAGAAACAGGGCTGTGTTTCCTCTGCCACTCAGATTATGCATTATAGTACTTAGCATTGTGCTCAGTACTTAACAAAGTCTCATTATCCTTGTTATATTCATGCATATATCACATTTGAGGGGATGACTGCAAGACTGACAGTTTACATACTTTTGAGTGAGAAAGAATGAAAAAAATTACTCTCTTTAGCCCCTGAATTGCTGCTATAAATTGTAGGAGAAAAGGATCAATTTACCAGCAAAATAAAACACAAATTGTAAATCTTGGCACAGATATGCTATAACCTCAGCATGTTTTAAATGCACCTTTGTGCATTGTCACCTCTCACAATCATTGCCCTTAAGTCTTAGGCTGATGATTTTTAGCTGGGAATTGATTTCAGTTGGATACAAGGCAGGCAGCAGTGGAACACAAGGTAAGCATTAAAATGAGCTTTTCTTCTTGGCCACATCATATGTGTATAAATTACTTTCAGCACAGAGAGATTTATTACTAATCATTTGTGCCAATAAATGTCCCATTAAATCTGACTTTCACTTATGGAGTATGAAATTGTCATAATACAAATATTATTTAATTACATAATGGCTCAACTATTAAGAAATCTGTATTTAACTGATATTCAAAGCATATTCATAAAACGCTTTATCCTAGGGACTATTTGAGAATTCCATAATCTTTTGATTAAAGACGGTAGTACTTTACTGATTGTATTTGGATAAGCCATGTTGTCTTTATAATAAGGTGTGTTGATATTACAAATGATTAAACATTTTCAAAGGAAGAGCTGCTTCATATTCACCTACCTTTCATCTCCGTATTATGAATTATATATTATTCTTTCACTTCTATATCCTCAATGCTTTTCACTCTTTGAAGGCAATTATACAGTGACCCATCCATATAGTTCATGAGATTTCTCAATTTTTTATGAAAGTTCGTAAATATGGAGGAAATGATTGCAAAATTTATAACCAGTTGGACCTTGTTCCTTTTCTTTAGTAGGATGTCTACGGCCATCACATTTCACTATTTGAATTTAAAAGGAAATTATTTTTTAGGATAATTTAAATCTAGAAATCCCCTTTGGTGTTGTATGTTACCAAGATCTATGTTGAGTATTTGAGAAACTAACTAGAATGCTACCTGGGTTTATTTTTCAAGTAGTGGTAAGAAACTCAGATTTCAGGTCATGCTGAGTGCTGGCAGCCAGCTACAGAAAAGAGAGAGAAGAGAGATGTGTTTGGACTGGATTGAGTTCAGAAAATGCCTACGTTCAAGGAACCATGCTAGACTCAAGTTTGCTCTCAGCCCAGTGTTAATATCCAGGGACTCCTGTTATACAGTGGAATTCAGGGAGTGACTGCACCTCAAATGTAAAGCCCACGCCAAGGAGGAGGCATTATGAGAATATACAGACTTTCCAACATTGATGCAAAACTGTGTGAAGTGTTGAGGCACACAATTAAAACGCCACAATACATGGCTTGGAAGAATTGTCCATGTGGAGAGAAAGACATTTGAACACCATTGCACTGGGAGTCACTGCAGGTTTTCAGGCAATGTATGCAGACTCAACAAGACCATCTCCAAAATAATGGTCTGGATAATAGGTCTCTGAGAAATCTATATACTTTCTCTGAGTCCTGAATGCTTCCTAACAGAAGGATTTGAAAATGCTAAAAACCCCTAGTTATACTAAGGATGTTGGTCATTTCATTTATTTTTATTATACATTTGAATTGGATCAGGCATTATGTCAAAGTTTTGCATTTATTTATTAAACATTTATTTATTAAACTATGTAAACATTTATTTACATAGTCTCACAACAACACAGAGAAACAGGCACTAACATTTCCATTCTATAAATGAAAATGCAGGAATTCAGAGGTGGAGTCATAATTTGTCCAAGATCCCCCAGGCAGTATTTGGGAGCCTTTGAATTTTAACTCAAAGTTCTACTCTAAAACCTATAACCTTAAACTCTGCTCCACAGGGTAACAGCTATGACTTCAGATCAGCAAGACGTGAGTTTGTATGGATGGTTTGGTAGAGCTGACTGGGAATGCCTTCTGAAAAAAAGGTAGATTTGAATTAAATCCACACATGGAGAAGAGAGGCTTCCTAGTCTGGGACACCAGTGAGGGCTGAAATGTGAAGGCAGAAACTAACTCATTCAAAGTGGCATTTGTTTAACATCTGCAAAGCACAGGAAGCCACTATGGTGTTAAATGCTTGCCTTGAATCAGTGAACATGGAAGTTGAGGCCTGCTCCATGTGAGGTGCCAGCCTAAGGAGTGATCCATAGGATAACATGGGTAATTCTGAGACAGTCCAGCACACACGGAGGGGTTTTGATTTAAACAATTCTGAAAGAGGCAGGACCTGAAGGTCAGAGAGATTTACTGCACACCACAGTGCTTGCCCCTGGTGCTCAGAGTAGAAGCAATAAGTCCTCCCAGAATAGGGAGTCTTAGTATTCTTAATGTCTTTAAGGACAATATTATTGATCACATTCGATTCCATAATCCCAACCTAACTTTCCTCTTCTATCAGCAATTTCCCCCTATATCAGAAATTTAGTAAGTTGAACTGGATTACATTTCTATTCCAATCTGCTTTGTGAGGTGCTTATGAAAAGGCCCTTTATAAATCTTTCTAATAATGAATTATGAGCAACAACAAAAAAGGATGCAAGCATCACCTTCCTGCTCTTCCCAGGGAGAAGCTGAGCCTGATTCATATACTCGGCACTGCCCGGCCTTGTTTTGTTTCAAAGACAAGCGAACATTGTAACCTTGAGCTATCTGACAGAAATAAAAGATTGATGCAAACTTTGCTATGTAAAATTTGGGATCTTTTCATCCAGATGAGAAGACAATGGACTATTATAAAGCCGTGTGGCATACTTGACGAGAACTTATCTTATTTAAACCCTGAAAACATTCACCCTGAGACAAATCTCTTTATGTGACAATAAATAAATTAAGATAGACTTTCCTGAGAAACAGATTTCTCTCTGGAAGCTTGGAATTTGAGAAATTTGCAGATAAAAAGTCACTGCCTCATTTTAAAAGTGCAGAACCAGATGCTTCCCAGGATGGGATGTCACTCACTTAGGATCACACAAATGCTAAGAGACCAATACAGCCAAAAAATGTGATGCTGGGTTCTCCTTTGGTGACCCAACTCCAGGTTCTCTCTCACCTTTCATTCACCCTGAGATATTTCAGAGCAGGGATAAATGGGGAGCCACTGGGATCCCAGTCTCATTGGCTGAGTCCACTGCCAAGAGGACAGAGGGAGGTGAAAATAGCTTTGGTGGCAGGTTGTCCTGAGACTATATCCCTAAGGTAATGTCTAGCAGTCATGCTTGTGATGAACACTAGTGAGTCTAGTAATATGGCACAGTAAGAGGATATAGCGGCCACCTCTTGGGGGCATTAACTAGCACAGTGCAGAATGCAAATGTGGTGGGTTAACTAGTAATCAGCTTGTAACACCCAGCTGAACTGAATTGGCATGGTTCTAGGTGTGGAAGCCCTATCTGAGGAGTGTTGCCAGCAGCATAGAAGGAGAACTAGAGGGGGAAATGTGTTGTGTATTCTCCTGGAGTAGCTTGCCATGCTGGTTTTCCTGATATGAACTTAGCTTTTCTCATCCTTGGAGGAGCTCAGGTCCTCACAGTTGCTGAGGATGGCTGTGGTTCTCTTTGGGAGAGCTCTGTCTTTACCTTCCCCATCACATCCTGGCTCCAATGCACATCTCTCACCCTGGTGGAACATCCTTCATCCCACTGGTGCAGATGGTCTAGCATCCACCACTGCCATTGTGCCTTCCCAGTGTAGATCCTTGATACAGACTTGTATGAGAAATTTGTCATGGGCTGTAAGCCTCCACCTGGGCTCATGGAGTACATTGCTATGGGCTCTAGGTCTTCAGTTGGACTCGTCCAGGACACTGCCATGGAATCCAGGCACTCATCTGGATTCTTTGGGTCTCTAGTGAGGGGACAGATCTCCTGCACCCTTCTGTATTTGACTTTTTGGGTGAATATTATAGTATAATCCCATAAATTATGTGTCCTGTATTAAATGTATTACCTTGCAAACCCTGACTACAACAAAATTGGTACCGAAAGTGGGGTCATCCTGGGCCACAAGCATGGTTGTCAGTCCCAGTACTGTTCACACATTCATGGAGAAAGAAGAAGGCAGAAACAAGCTGGCTCCAAAGTGGTTCATGTGCTAAACACCTAATCTCACTGCACTCTACAATCACATGAATGACCTGATCCTCAAAAAAAATCATATACTTACTATAATTTTTACAATTCTAAAGGAAAAATTTGCAAACAAGCCCTAACATAATCTCAAAGTTACACAAATAAATGTATTTACAATGTGTGGATGCAGGAGATGATAATGGCACTCTACTTTTCATAAGTCAAAAATCAGTGTTATTATTATTATAATCATCTTCTATCATGTTCTTTAGTGTCAGCAACTTTAAGTGTAGCAGATGTTTTGATATCTAATTAATTCCAGAAAACACCATAAAAGGTGCATATTTACCCCTTTAAAAATAGAGAAAGTGGAACTTGGATAGATTATCTAAAGTCATAGAGCTGCAAAATGCAGAACTAGGGTTTTAAAGTAAGTTAATGAAGGCTTCCACCAATATCACCAAGGGTCTAAAGTCATCCCGCCATGTCATTTCATCATGACAGTAAGCCAGTTTGTCCTAAAATGTCTAATGTGATCCCAAGCACTAGAATCAAGCAATGATGCCTTGAAGCAGAAAAAGAGCATTTTCCTCTCCCAATGGGTCTCTTATTAAGGATAAGAACACTCCAGAACACTTCTATGGTGCATGTGTGTAATCTCAGCATTGTGGGAGGCTGAGGCAAAAAGAGTGCAAGTTCAAGCCCAACCTGGGCCACTTGGCAACTTAGCAAAAACCTGACTCAAAATTAAAATAAAATAGAATAGGAATATACAAAGTATGATCAAAATTACTGAGCGCATTTAAATTTTTAAAGATGTTTTATAGTAAAAGATACAGTGCCGTTAATCTCTGCCAAAATATCCCCCCTGCACTTCAAATATATTTGTGCAATGATTCTTGCTGCTTTCTGAAGCAGTTCTGGAAGCCCTCGTTTCTGAGTGTCTTTAGTTGTGCTGTCATGGTTGCCTCAATGTCTTGAATGAATTCAAGATGTTTACCTTTCATAGTCATCTTGATTTTATGAAAGAGTCAATGGTGGCAGAGTGCCACATGCAGTGAATGAGTGTTGTGGGACACACCGTCATGCCTCTGTGAACCTACCTTTCCATCGGGTGGCACTCAGCAGCAACATTCTCTGAACTGATTTCGCTTTGTAAAAAACACATGAAAAAGGACATCCAGAGCTGCATCAGAAAGTAGCGAGGACAATCGGACATGTGTGTTTGAAATGAGGGGGAGCATTTTAAGAGAGCTTAATGGCAATGTGTCTCCCATTGTAGTAAATTGTTTTTATTTAAAGATAACACCATGACTTCTGGGAAGCTGGTAGAGTTGTGATAAGCAGAGAAAGAGCCACTCCGAAATTTGGTGTCCAGACACTGGAATACAGCAATATGAGGAAGAGAAGAAGAAGAGAAGTGGATCCCCTGGACTGGGAAGGAACTGAAGCAAGAATGGAATCCATGAGGAAAGCAAAGAGAGAAACTTCAAAAAAGAAGATGGTGCCAAGTGGCACCTTCTCCTTGAGCCCTGACCCAAGCCCTGGCTGTATGGGAAGGGGCAGCTCAAACCTGCAGACACATGGTGACTACTGGTCACCCAAGGAGACTCCACAGAGAGATGCTCCAGTGAAATGGAGCAGTGGAGAGGAGGACTGTATGGCTGCTGAGTGGTGTGGATTGAAATGACCCACAGGAGAGGGTGATTGGCTGGGAGCCATCTTGGAGAGGAGCTAACTCAGCTCCTGACTCAGAGCAACTGCTGGCTCTATGTAGTGATCTCCTGCCAAGTTCAAAACCATAGAAGGTGCACTAAATAGTGCAGACCAACTGGGTCTGGTTCCAGCCTGAACTTCAGGAGAAATAAAGGTATAGGCTTGCTGAAATTATCCACTACCTCACCATAAAGCTACTGCTGTCTTTCTGGGATGTATCATTATGGATCTGGACTTTGCCCACATTGTACACCAATGACAGCAGAAACAGAGCTTGAAGGGAACCTTTTCTCTTCTATGTGTGTGTGTGTGTGTGTGTGTGTGTCTTTCTGGTTTTCTTGTTGTTTTATTTTTCATCATTCCTTGTGTTTGTCTTTATATGAGTATGAATATGGTTTCTAGCATTTCGTGTGTGTGATGGTTGCTCTATTCCATATTTCTTTCTGTTTCCTCCTTCTCTCTTTCCCTCCTGTCTTCTGCACAAGTTTCTCAAAGTTTTCATAATCTCCCTTCATCCTCCAATCTTAATTCTAATCTCTTCTTTTTCTTCTTCTGTTTTTCTATTTGTCCCTTAACATCTTTTAAATTTTGTCCTCTGAGGGTAAAATTGTCATATTAGGGGCTTATTTACTGCATCACTTTTGTGGTTTGTTTTAAATTTTATAATGTAACCATAAATCTAGTTCATACAGTTAAAGGTGGCAAATTAACAGTTACCTCATTTTTCATTTTCCAGGGTGTGTTTAATGGTATTGTAATTGCTGATTGTACCACATTAGCAAAGTGACATAATTGTTATAGCCAATTGTTCTTCTTGTTGCCAACTGAAGAGCTAGAGTCTTGCAATAGACTCAGAACCCAGCTACACCTGGAAGACACCTCTGAGAAGCAGTTGTTTTCTCGAAAGTTCTAAATACTAACAATAAAGCTACTCATCATTGGCAATGTACAAACCTGACCCTAGGAATTATATTAAAATAAAAAAATGAGAAGACACAACTCCAGACATTCAACTCACCAAAGGCAAACCCATGGGGCAATGAGGTGGCACAATCCAAAAGACACCAACCTGGCCTCTCTGAAGTGATAACAGTGACAGTAACAAGCCAAATGAACAAGGCTCTAGAAAAGAAAATCAGAAAAAAATTCTCAAACAATAATCCTTTTTTCAATCAGATTTTATCAGTACATTTTAGATATACGTAATGATCACATTCATCATAGAGAATTTGTACCTGTAGATGCTATAACTTGATTCTCATTCTCCCTTTTCTCCATGCTCCCTTGAACCCCTCCTCCCCCCACCTTCACAAAAGCTTTGTTTCCATTGTCTTCATTTTTTTCTCATTCTTTTTTACTTTTCCCTTCTTTCCTGTCCCCTCTGTCCTCTTTTGCTCCCTTCTTCACTTGAATATTTTCTTCCTGTTTCAGATACTATTCTCTTAGGTGACATAAATCTGACACACATGTGTAAATACTATACTGACTCTCTGCTGTGAAAAGTTAAAGTGTAAATAAGAACTAAAATGTGTAACAGATACTGTGAAAAAGGAAGAAAATGTTCAAATGGGAAGAAAAACAAGGAAAGGAGGAGGGGAAAAGAAAAGGAAAAGAAAAAAACAAGAAAAGAAGGAAAAATGGAAGCAAAGCTTTTGTAAATTAGGGGAAGAAGAGTTGAGAGGAGGGTAGAATAATTGAAAAAAAAGAATCAAGATATAACATGTACAGGTACAAATTCCCTATGTATATCTAAAATGTACCAATAAAAATCATTTTCTTTGAAAAAAATAAAGATATGCCATATGCTTTGATCAGCCATTGTTGCTTAGTATGAAGTCCCTGGATTGAATCTCCAGTACAAAGAGGTAGAAAGAAAGCATGAAAGACAGGGAGAGAGGGAAAATGAGAGACAGAAAAAAAGAGAGCAAAAGAAAACAGAAAGAGAAAGCCCTTCTGTTTTTCTACTGCACTGAACAGAAGTGGGCTTCAAATTATCCCAGTGAGAATATGCTTTTAAAACTGAATGATTCTCCTATGCAGTCTGGACAAACTACCACCAGCTAGGAATTTGGGTCACTCTAGCAAGAAAGAAAGTGCAGTTTACTCCAGTATCCCACAGCAGCGTGGAGAGGAACAGTGGAGACCTTCCTCCCAGGCCACTGGAGCAGAGGGTTCGTGTTTGGTCACCCTGTCTTTGGGAAGGTCCTGGTCCACTCACCAGACTCCTGGTTCTGGGCTTTGTGCTAACAGAGCCATGATGAAAAAGCCATTCTCCAGTCATAGAGTTCCTGATGCATTGTAGCAAAGGTTATGGCTACTTGGCAAGAGAAGGATGGCACTTCAACAAAGCAGAATCCTGGGAAGAAATTATCTGAATCACAACATATCTCTGCTTCACAACTTGTCCTAAAACAATTATCCAAGGCAAGTGATTTTTAGGGACTAAAGTTGAACCAAGTACTTTCCTTTATCTCTGTCCTCTTCTTTTCCTTTCTTCTATATCTTTTTCTCTATCCTCCATCTTCTTTCCTTCCTTCTTTTCTCCTTCTCTCTTTTCAATGTCTCTTCTCTTTCTAATGACAAAGGAGCTAGACTGTGTCCTCCTGCTGGGTGTTGAGATGGCTCCATCTTTTTCTGTTCTGGGGCACTGACCTCACCAGCCCATCTTGTTTGAAATCTGATCCTCATGCCAGATATTATCTCCATGATGGCACTACCATTGCTTTTCTTGTTTGACTCAACTTCTTTAGAAGTAAGAACAGTGCATATCCCATGCAGGGCATCAGATGTCCAGGTGACAATAAGCTGCCATGCAACTTGTAGTACACACTTGTTGGGAACTGCTCCACGCTGGGCTGAGGTGACTGAGGCCACATTAGCTGCAACACACACGTCACACTACATAAATCTGTTGAAAATGGGATTATGTAGGGCCTGGGCAAAACATAATACAAACTTGAACAGGGGGCATACAGAAGGTTGCATCCTTTCCTGTTCCTCTCTCTCCCACAGTGCTTTAAAAGAGCCATCACCATCTGCTGGAAATCCTCTTAAGATCAGCTGGTCCTGGATGGGACCTGAGACTCTGCATTTCTAATATGTCTTCAGGGGATGTTAGGGCCATTGCTCAGGCATTTTAAAAAACACTGCTCCCTAGCATGCCTGGGAGGAGTTCCTTATTTCAGAAATGCCCCAAAACTCCTTAGGGATTTCTGGGAACAACCACATTAGTCTATCTCCGTTTCCAAAAATGTAGACATCACATTTCGGGACAGGCAGCTCTCAGAGGCACCATTTCCTCACAGAGTGGGTAATGAAAAGGGCCAGGGGCTGGGGATGTCTGGAAACCATCACTTGTCTGTTGGGCGATCTGGGTTGCAGTTGACCCAAATAGGGGTCCAGGAGAGACTTGTGATAGAGTTAATGACACTCAGTTCTGGATCCAGCACTTTTAGGTCCAGTCTTTATTCTCACAGCCATTCAACAGAAGCTTCATCAGTCCAAGCCTCAGCTCCTGGCTGAAAACCAGGCCATGCACACCGTGGGGGCTCCTTCTCTTTCCTAGAATGTTCATGACTACACGTGAGTTCACTTTGGCCCATTAGGGCTTTCCTCTGTGTGTAGCAATGGGGTATGTGTTTGACAAAAAGAATTTGGCAGGAATCATCACACCCTGTTTGATTCCAGCTAAAAATAGTTTCTGTCTGTTGTGGAGAAACTTAAGAGACTGAAAAAGTTCAGAATAACCTCTACTCTCTCTCTCTGTCACCAGCAGTAGCAACACCTGGAATCATTGCTTAATTATTTCAGAAGCAGCGGCATGGCAGTTAGAGGTTTCAGGAACTCAGGGGACCTCATGGTAATTTTGGCAGTTGCCAGTCACAAGGAGATCCACCCTCACGAGCTGCATCAGCTTCACTGCAGATCTCTCTCCTCTCCAAACCCTGGGCTCTTCAGTTGGGGGAGATGATATTCAGCGTTCAGGGCCACTTTTACAACTCATTGAGAAAACCTTTATAAAAAGCTTCTTTCTTTAGAGAAAAGGAACCCCTTGGAACTCAGAAAGATATCACCAAGTCAGAGAGATGAGATTTCTGCCATTCAGGGATGGTCATGGGGCCAGAGGACCCAGAGAAAGTGTTGAACAAATTTATGAGCCACACCAAGAGGCTGACTTGGTGACAAACTTAGAAAGATGGCTGAGGGTAGGGGAGACAGACAGAATGCAGCTAGTGATTTAATATAGACAGTTTTCTGGGGTAGATGGAGTATCCCTGGAAGAGCGAGACAGAAAAGCTGTATTTTAGAAAATGTTAGGGAGATAGAAATAGCCTGGAGACTGAGTCCAGAGAAGAGAATTTTGCAATGCAGCTAGAAACAGGGCAGGGGCAGTAGGGATGGGAAGTAAGGACACAGAAGATATTTTGGAAGGCTGAAAAAAAGGCCCATTACTGATAGAAAGGATCTGTAATTTTCATATGCAAATGAAGTCCCCTTTTCCCAGTGGCTCCCTCTTTCTCAACTCAGCTACCCATAGCCAAACTCCAAGTGTAAGCCTTCAGCTTTGGTCACACCTTATCCTTACCCTGGCTATTGCCCTTGTCATACCTGGCTGTTTGGGTCTATTATTTCTTTCCAGGCTTGAGTCCCAGGCAAACCCTGCCTGTCCTAGCCAAGGAAGAAGGACATCCAAATGGGAGGAAACCACAGAGTTTTCTGTTTTCTTCTGCAAGAGAAAGCAAAGTTATTTTTGGCCCTTTTGAGTACAAATCAGATTTATTCTTTTTTTTCTTTCTTTCTTTCTTTCTTCCTCAAAGCCCAGTGTCTGGCAGGCTTAAAGCAATGGAGTGAAAATTAGAGCTCACATTTTGAATACCTTTGCATTTTGCTTGGTGTCAGTTTTGTTTGTCTTCCTCTCTGCCTGTCTGTCTTCTGCCTCTCTAGATTGTTGACTTCTCTCAACCTCTGCTCTGGAGCCAAAGAAAGTAAAACCAACCCCTCATGTGTATTCAAGTTTTGGTCAGAGAGATGGAAAGGATGTGAAGAAAACCATGCCTTACTCTGGTTCTGGCTGTGCAGGAGGGACTCTTACATACAGCCCCACTCCCAATCGTTATACAAACTTGCCTCTTGATGAGGGAAATTCTTAGTCTCTCATGAAGTCACACAGTTGGAGGGAGAAGACCGGCATAGAAGCCAGGCTTTCCTACCCCAAGACTGCTTTTCTCCACTTGCCTTGTGGCTATACAGTTTGCCAGTGTCCCTGATGCAGTAGAACCAGGAGTTGTAAACCTCTATTTACTTGCCAACTGCCTAGGTAGACTAGAATCCTGACTGAGAAAGTTACTAAAGCTCCATTAACCTCAGTTTTCCTGAAGTGCACAATGGAGATGTCAAGAGTAGATTGTTGACTTGTGAGGATTAGATGGAATGATCCACTTGGAGAGCTGCCTTGAAAGTGTTTAGTGGAGACTAGGTCGGTGCATGAGTGGGTGTATAAGTGTCAGTGTGCAAATGTGAATGGCACACTGACATTCTCACCCAGTGGCCACACAGTTTTGTAATTCACTCATGTCTAGTAATGAAAATTACTTTCAATCCTTTCCTTAAGACTTTTTTTAAAAATTTTGTTTTCTCCTCACCCAGTGAAATATTTCACTTAAGATAGTTCAAGATAGTGTAACCTGGAAGAATGTTACAAACGGAAATTGGGGGAGTTTTTCCTATTTAATTCCATACATCATTTTTCCCATTTTCATCCGGAGTCATTTGTGAGGATTTCTGTGTCTTTTTTCCCATTTAGAAAATGTAACATGGACACGTCCAGTCCCAGATACATATATACATCTTCCATCCTAGGTGACACTAGTCTGACACCACCACCCCAGTCTAGCTGATTGCCAATTGTAAAAGGAAAATCAGTGCTTCCTATATAGAAGGTGTTTCAGAAGTTCTCATTTCTCTAAATGCTTAGTAGTAATTGATATGATAATGGTAAATAAATGTCATAGCAGTTGCTGTGTCTTGGGAACTTTGAGTACATTATTCCCATTCGCAATCTTAACCCTGAAATTTATCCCCATCTTTTAAGAAATGTAAAGCACAGGGAATAAAACATCTAGACTCCTCAGCCAGGATAAGAACAGGACTAGTCGCAGAAGGCACACTCACATGGTTCCCACCCGGTGCTGTATCAAGACACTTTCCCTTCAAATAGGAGGGAGGCCTGCTTTGTTCCTTTCATGTCCTCCTTCCCTGGCACACATGTGTTTAATATCTGCAAATATTTACTAAATGCCTGCAGACACAGGTAAGCACACACAGGTGCACTCACACGTGGGCAGGAAGAATTTTCCTATATTTTTGAAAGACACAATTGGCTCCACACCAGAGTTTGCTAGAAGTGGAGAAGAGCAAGTGACAGGCACTACGCTTAGGAGTCCCTGGCTCTGGGACTTCCAGGGAGGGGATCTCAAAGAGCGGGAAGCAGCCTTGCATGGCACCTTAGCACCAGAGAGATATCTCAGCCCTGCCTGGCTGTCCTCATGTCCAGAGACTACGGAGCCTGCTGAAAGAATTCTTCATCTTTGAATATGGACCAATTAATTACTTCTGACATAAATGAATTGCTGGCAGCTCTTTGCTGGTAACTTAAATCATGTATTCTCAATTTCCCAGATGGCAGAATAGCATTACACACAAAGCACCGACTTTTCACACAGTCCCTCACTCTCACCGCTAATCCTGTTAGCATTGACGGCACTTTGCCAGTAGAAATGCATCATTCTGATGCTTCCGGCTTACCTAGAACTTCTTACCCTGACTAATAGTGACCACAGGAAGACATCTGATGGGAAAACTCCTACTTCTGGTCAGTTTAGGTTTCCTGAGAGGATTAGACTGTCCCAAAGCTGAGAATGCTGGCAGTGATAAAATGGATGTGTGGCATGGGTGTGCACACATATGTATATATTTTAAAAAGCATCACTACAACGCTCTTGAATATTGGCTTATGCAATGTGCCAATGCCTTTTCAGAAAGCATTTAGAAGCAAGTATGGAGCAGCATCTGAGGTTAGACCTCTGTTCTCAGAGATGATTGCATACTGATCCCTGGAATTTTTGGTTGTGCCTGTTTCATAAATACTGTTTCCTTGGTCCAACCACAAATAGTCTAATTTTAATTGCTCTTCAGTGTGACCTGGGCATCAGGGTTTTATAAAGTTCCCAAGTGAATTGAATACACAGCAATGTTTAAGAACCATTGCCCTCAATTCTAACTTATTCTCCAACCATCTCACAAATAGAGGAAGAGGTTAAACACCCTTCAGCCAATTGTCTAAAACTTGAAACATTTCAAAATATAAAACATTTTGAGCATCAATATAATGCCACACATGAAAAATTCCATATAATGATACTTTGTTTCATGTATAAGGTTATTACAAATATCACATACAATTATTTTCAGGCTCTGTACAAGGTAGATTCAAAACATTCATGAATTTTGTCTTAGACTTGGGTTTCATCCTCAGGGTATCTTACTATGTACAAGCAAACATGCCAAAATCATTACTCCTAATGATTTTTCTTGGAAATTTTTCCTTGCTTGGATGTATTAGGTATATCTCATTTTTAATAGCTACAAAGGACTTCATTCAGTGGATGTGCCATAATTTTTGTAACTTACTAACCGACTTCTGTTGGAATGGATCACTTATGAAACTTAACTTACTGACTCTCACTCGCTGTTTTTCTCCCTGTGCCTGGTCACATAGAAAATATAAATAGAATACAATAAGCAAGAAAATATTATTTATACACATGATAATACATATTTTGCAAACTATACAGCAAGATATGCTATGTATAATAATTTCTATAGATATATTCTATCAGCTTATCACATTTCAGAATGATTATAATCCTTACTTCATTGATAAGGAAACTGAATTTTAATCTCTTATATGAAAAAGGGGCAAACAAGGTTCATAGATGTGTGAATTCTTACTTGAAGTCACAGAAAGTCAGTTTTATGACCTTTTTTAAATGAATCACATTGCCCATCATTTGACCTTTTCCTTGACAAGTGGCACAGACCACCCCCTTTTAGTTCCAGCCCTAGCATCATTTCTGGCCATACTGTTCTTTCCAAGTTCAGTTCTCTGTTCTTAAAGAGCATGGAGAATGCAGCATCCTTATAGCTAATAAGTGAGGAGGGACAACGTTCCAGCTTGGCTGACTTCTTGCTAGACTCTGAACCCCACACCCACAGGGGCCTCAGATGTCTGTGGTACTTCCTGCTCTGTCTTTTCCAGCTATCACACTTGGAGGGAAAAGGAAAATAAACTTGGTCCAGATTTAGCCTGTCTTGACTCCTGGGTGGGCCTGATAGTTGTGTGACTGGAATCAGTTGGCTCCTAGTACCAGTTATAATCTCCTGCTCTTTAGACAATACACACAAGGAAGTGGCCCAGGATGGCCTCGTTGTCACATTGAGTACACATTAAGTATCAGTTTGCAGCATTCATGAGTTAGTGTGATATGAACCCAGCTGTGGATCCTGAGTTCTTGCTCCAGTGACTTGGGAAAGTCCCTCACCACTTTAGCTTCTGTTCCCTAACTGTCAGTTGACACAAATACATTTTGGGCATGCTTATCTAAAACCCATGGGACCATAATGTTTTAAAATTCATTCTTTTTGATCTTGGCATTTTTGCATATACATAATGAGATACTTTGAGAATGAAACCCAAGTATAGAGACAAAATTCATGATTAGGAGAGCCATAACAAAGTGTGAGCTCTTTTCCACACTGAGAAGAATTTATATATAAATATGAATGTATATAAAACATTAAAAAATTGATTCTAGCTCTGCATACAAATGTGCATGCCATTATTTGGATGGTGTTATGTTTTCTAGAGAGAATACATTAAGTATCTCTAAGAATGTTATTTGGCAAAAGAAAAAGGGACTTGCCATTCTACTTTGTATTTTTTACTTTCATACTTGTTTGCATGTTTGCGTGTGTGTGTGTGCATTTATGTATTTCAGTCACAGAAGGAAAAGAAATATGAGTTAAAACACAGAAGAAAGCAAATCTTGTGGAACCCCAAGTCTTGAGTTCCGGCCTCAATTTTCTGTCCCAGTTTGGCAAACTCAGCCACATGGTTGTTTTTCCAGCTGGGAATGATTACATTGTCTGGCCCTAAATACTGAGCAGAGCCCATACTGAGCCTGAGCAGACAGGCCTGATCCAGAGGAGGACAACCGCGCCCAGCTCTGTGACAGGCTTTGCTGTTTTTATCTAGAAGCACAGGGGTGAACAGGGAATAGGTGACTGAACAAGTCTTGGAGTGGTAGAAATTGGCAGTGCCTAATAAGAACTCAGGTGGTATGGCACTAAAGCTTCAAATGCATTAAAAGACAACTGGGTGTAAGTTTAATTCTCATTTTAATGCCAATAAAGATCCATGCATAGAAGCTCAAATTCTCTAAGAGATCAGATACTAATTTAAGGGAAAATACCCTTCCCCTGACTTGCTGTGATGTGTTGAATGGTGCCCCGCCCTGTAAAAAAAATAGTCCCCAAACATTAAATTCTAGCGCCAGAGAATATGACTTTATTTGGGAAAACAGTCCTCGAAGATGTAGTTAAGAATCTCCAGATGAGATCATCCTTGATTATTCAGATGGGCATATATCCAATGATAACTGCTGGTATCAGACATCGTAAAAGACAAGAAAAAACATACAAACACACAGGAGAAGAACTATGAAGACAGAGCAGAGATTCTGGGAATGCTGCCACTAGCTAAGGAGCACCTTCCATGACCAAAAGGTTCTAGGCCCTTTGGGGGAGCACAGCCACACTGACACATTGAGCTCAGGTGTCTGGCTTCTAGAACTGTGGAAACATAAATTTCTGTTGTTTTAAGCAGTCAAATTGGAGTAATTGATTATAGCAGTCCCTGATTATAGCAGTTCTTGTGAAAGAAGAAGGGATTGGCTTGGATGGACATTCTAGAAAAGTAGAAGATACTGCAATGCAGGAAGAAGAGAAAAGCTTCCACACTACACTTAGAATGCCCATCCATAATCACCATGCCAAGGTTGCTAACATACTTCCTGGAGCTGACCTCTGTTTTCCAAAATAGCTTCTCCCAACACTCTCTGTGGGATTATTCCACTTTATTTTTCTGCACAGAGCCTGTCAAGACTTTCTATGTTGTACATTTTATTTCATGCTGTACAATAATTGTCTCTCTATCAGAGAATATAAACCCCCAGCAGACTGGCTGCTTCTGAATCCAGCTCCTGGGACAGTGCTTGACATGTGAAGACACCAGGATGGTCTTTATGGAAGGGAGTTAGAAAGAAGTCATCCTCTGAGTAGACTCTGTGCGGGGGTCTGAGAAGGATGTACAAGGGCCCCACACTCCTACCTGGCCTACGCTGAGCCCATGGCCCAATCAGGTGGATACAGCAAGTGCTAGGTCAGGTGTGCTAATGAAGAAGTGGTAAGAAGTTGTAAGAAAGGGGCAAGTTAAATCTAAGGGAGCAGAAAGGCGTAAGAAGAGGCCTCCACCAGTACTGATAAGGCCATCTCAGCCTGAAGGAGCATCTAGTGGAACCTGCATCCATGAATCAGCCCCCTAAATTGAGGCAAGAAACCCTACCCCATCCAATTTTCTCCATGAGAGGAGAAAGAGACCGATATGAGAAATATAGCTGGGAAGATCTAGAGAGAAGGGCCCTTGATGGGGCTGTGTGTGCTGGGACGAAAAAATACAGAGGCTTTAAGCCAGGTGCCTGCCTAAGTGTGCTCAGGGGCTCCAGGTGCACCTAAACCTAGAAACCAGTTTCTTCACCTTCCAGCAGAGTTCTCTGTCTTCCTTTTCTTCTTTACAACCTGCCCCTCCCCAAGCTCATAGTTGCATTGGTAATTAGAGCTCTGCATCAAGTAAAGTCTGCTGCTAAGAACCTTTCATGCATACAGTTTTAAGATTATCAGCAGAGTGAGGTTGGGTAGGATTATCTCATTTTTACAGGTGAGGAAATTAAAGCTTAGAATGGTGAAGTAGCCTCAAGAGTCAACCCTGAATCTAACTGATTCAAAGCCCGTGCTTTCCCCAGGGCCACAGTGGCTCATGTTTTGCAGAGTGTTATGGTTTCCGGGTGTTATGGTTATGGGTGGGTAGTTCATTCACAGGACTCTCATTGGACCCAAGAGCTGAATTTCTAAGCATACAGGTCAAAGGCACTTCACTCCATTTCACAAAAGAGAAAGTTGAGAATTCTACACATGGAAAGTTTACCCAGTGAGCTGCATCTAGGTGCCAAAAAGCTGGGGTGGGGAACACCATTGCTCTACATCACAGTTCTTTGCTTGGGATGACTTGGAATCCAAGTTGTGCTGATATAAAAGCACTACATGAGGACAGTGGGGACAGGGCACTGTGGGAACCGAGGTGCAATTTGCTCCAGACCTGGTGTCTGTGCAACTCAGGGCATAAATCAGTGGGCAGCGAGGCAGCACATCCATCTCCAGAAGGGCCTTCCAGGGAAAAATCGCACTCCATAGATGAGTTGGCTGCATCTGCCTTGTAGGACAATAAGCTATTTTTGCCAGAAACCTACCAGGCATAAATATAGATTTCTGAACATTTTTTATGAGCCAACATGATGGCCTCTGGACACTTCTCCCCTAAACCATAAAAAGCCAGAGTCCCTTCCAGAAACTGCAGCTCCACCTGAGCCACAGAGGGAGCTGGAGCCCACAGCCACACAGCAGACAGGTGTCTCTGGGGGCAGGTGGGAGCCAGTTTTTTCAGTGCTTTCTTAGAAATGAATGAACATGTTACAAGGATGTCTCTACCTCTCCACTTCTCCTAGTATGGCTTCACTCTTCTTGTGCCTGGTAATCTGCTTAAATCCTGGGGCAGACACAAAATCCTAAAGAAAACATCCTGGACGCTCCAGGGTCCTCTCTGCCTACTGGACCTTGCACATGTTGCCACTATTCCTGCCGTCTGTGCCAGGTAACCCCTAAAATTCTCAAACTTCCAGCCAGGCTTTCCTCCAACCAACTCTGGCTCCTTGGGCTCCTCCTGAGCACTTATTTCAGTTTGTATGGGTTAGAGCCTGTGTCATTTCTTTCTGCCATAAGCTTCATGATTTAAACACTCTGCTTCCATTGTATTCCCATAGTCTTAAAAAGATGTCTGGACAAGAATCCATTATAAATAAGTAGTTGCTGAATTCGCAAATGTAGTAATGAATAACTAAGTGAATAAGATGAATAAGTAATTTAGTGAACCACAATGAGCAGCTTGGTACAGTTGTTCTCAGCCAGGGCAGATATTGTCCCCTGGGAATCTTTGCCAATGTTTTAAGACATTTTTTTTCAAGTAGAGGAGATAGCAGTGACGCTATTGGCAATCAATGGACAGAGGCCATGGAAGCTGGTAAACACTGTACAATGCTTAATACCATCCTCCCTTTGCTGAGAAGTATTATCCAGCTCAAATAGTGCAGAGTTGCAAAACCCTATGTATCCATTGCCTAAAGCTGCATAGCAAAGCACCATTAGCTAAGTGTCTTCAAAATAACAGAAATTTCAGCAATAGAAACTGACATTTCAAAATCCAGGGGTTTTCAGAGTTGATTCCTTCTGGAAGTTCTAAAGAAGAATGGAATCCAAGCCTCTCTCATAGCTTCCTGGTGATTGCATGCAATCTTGACCCACCTTGGCTCTCAGCTGTGCCCCTCCAATCTGGCCTCCATCTTCACCAGGCTTTCTTCCCTTCATGTCTCTGTATGTCTCCTCCTCTTACTGTAAAGATTTGGAGCTCTCCTAATGAACGCCTCTTAGCCCTGGAAAGACCCTATTTCCAAATAAGATCATCTTCACAGGTATTAGGCTTAGAATTTGAAGAAATCTTTTTGGAAGATACAAATCAATCTACTACATCCTGGTTTAGTGGAAAATTCATCATATTCATGGCCTCAACCGCTCATTCCATCCACCCAGAAAAGCACACAGAAGCCTCTTCTTTCTTCTCTTCTTTCACTCTCCCCCCCAAAACATTGTAGAACTAAGTCAGACCCTTGGTTGCTTCCTCAGCTTGCAGCTTGCCCCATCTATAGACATCCAACCTGTCATCACCAGCACTTGCCAGCTCTTTACTCTGAGAAGCTCACTTTCTCCTTTACGTTAGGAGAACTGTACCACATGGGTTACATGCATTTAACCCTTATACTGGTCCTATTAACTGGGTTTTAGTATTGCCTCCAAGATATCAAGGGGATAAACAAAGTAATCTAGATTATAGCACTGGTAAATTATAGAGGTTGTTCATATGATCCTAAGGTTCTTCATAACCCCAGGTATCCAGTGGCTTGCCTGTCTTCTCGTTGTGGTCCCAGATCTCTCATTTGTTTCTCTGGCAGGACCTCTGCCTGGCACTCTCAGAGTCCAGGCATTGGCCCTCTCCACATCCCTTACTCTCCCAATCAGTCCCAGTTGCTGACATCCCTATCTCCCTCCTAGATTATGAAGGCCTTCAGGGTACTTAAAATATTTATTTCTTCTTTGTGTCTCCCAACCCAATACCTGACCCAAGATATGGCATACACATGAGTTAATGATGGTACAATGAATGAATGCATTCGTAACTTTAACAATAAAGGCCAGAGATATTACTTTTGTTTGCACCAGAATTTCCCAACTAGCATTAAAATAAATACAATGCAGCATTATGATTTTGTTTGAAGTGAACAGAAAGTGAAGCAAGTTTTTAAAAGAGAAAGGAAAAAACTTAAAAAGTTCCACAATCACATGAGCTTGGATAGCTCTGCATTAACCAATACTAAGCCTATTTCCCAACTACTGGCTTTCAAAAATCCTTAAATATTTGAAGTTTCTTTTGGATCTTCTACAAAGGTGGATAGTTATCCAGTTATGCCAAATTTTTTAAATGAAATTATTGCTGCTGTTTCTTGCAAAGCATGGCACTGGAATCTGTGGTATATTTTTATTACTGTTGTTTTAATCTCAAGAAATACCCAGTGATGCTGCAGAGAACACTTTGGGATGCACTGGGGACCCTCTTCAATGGCAGGAGGAGTGGGGACTCCCTGAGGTCTGGAGAAATCATTAGCCATACTGGCCAGCAGGCATGTTTTTTCTCTCCCTCCAGACTCAGGCCTGAAACAACTACGGAACAGCCATACTTTGTATTCTTGTCTCTTGCTGATTTTCCCATTCTCCTCAGAGTCCCTGTGCATTCCCCATTCCTGTCCTGAGCCACAAATGAAAGTGAATGACCTAAAGCTCCCTGTACCTCATTAACCTCCACATTATCTCAGAGAAATTATGCCAATTATTGCAGCAGGACTCAGGATCGAAAAGCTACCATGTCTGGGCCGACGGTGATGGATGCTACCAATTTCAGGAGAGGAGGGGCAGCTTTTCAAGTGTTGAAAGCCATCATTTGTTTTGCTACAAGAAGCTTTCTTTGGGTGCAGACACAGTTTTGTTCTCAGGTAAGGAAGTTGTCCTGGAATTCTTTTGTAAGCAACCCATTTTGAAGTAGAATCTTTCAGAGGCATATATTGATTAATCTTGCTTTCTTATTGTCTTAATACCAAGAAGTATAGAGGGGGAAAAAAAGCTAAACACATAAAAATGGCCCATAATCCCCCTGCTTAGTGGTTTCTGTTGACCTTTAAAACAATCAAATAAAAATAATACAATATAGGTAAGTCTAACAGTTCTAAGAGCTCAATAAGTAACATGGTTAAAATGAATCTCATCCTTATCCCTCTGCTAGCTCAGTTCCTCCACAGCTAAGGAATCACAGCTTGTGATTCCTTTAAAAATGGTGGGTCAGAACCACTGAGAACAGTGGTTCTTAGACCTGAGGGACACAGGAATTGCTTGATAGAGGTTGCCAAAATACAACCGTGAGACTTTGATTTATCAAGTTTTGATGATTCATCAATTTCTCAGGTAATATTGAATCCAAGTTCTACCTTTTTTCCAATCAGATGATTTTGAATGGGTTGGCTTTTCTTTGCCTCATTTTCATCTTCTGTAAAATGGAACTCACCATCAGAGTTGTGGTGATTAAATAAGCTAAAAGTACACATATTAAAAACAATGTAATTTTGCTAATCATGAATATCCTATTCTGTAAATATATATCCAACTATAGTCTATACTTCTAGTGTTAATAAAAGGACTAATTTCATATATACTTCATTACCATGTTTCATTACAAAAATTAATTTTCATCTGTCTGCATAGTCCTTGAATGAAATCATAGTATAGATATCCATTCTGGAGGATACACTGGTGTTCTGAAACTGAGCACATCAATTGTGTCCAGGTTCTAGATAATCAAAGCAGTATACCGAAGGGAATCCTTGCATGTATCTAACCAGATATTTGTATGCATATTTATATTTTGAAAATTAAAATATAAATATGTATTCTTGAGCAATGCTTCCAAAAACCCTGCAGGTACCAAAAGTCAAGTGATGTTTCCTCCATGGACTTGGTCATCTTCATTTTCAGAAGGAGGATGAGAAATCAAACAGATACGTGCAAATATAGCGTCACACAACTCAAATGACTATGATATGAACAGCCTGTTCAGAGATCAAGCAAAATGCTGAGAATCCAAAAAGTGAAACAGGCTGTCTGCAATTGAGGAGGCCTGGTCCAGGAGAATGAACCCATTGGAAACAGATGCATTGCAATATGGGAGGAAGTGTGCGATCTTGGAGAAATGGGTGAAGAGCAAGACTGCTCAAAATGCAAGTAAGGTGAGCAAGAGGGGTTGGAAGGGAACAGTGTCAGGAAAAAAGGGTAGATGTATTTTGCAAGTGTGTGAAAATCACAGGTGGACAGGAAACAACACATTTCAGAGAGAAACTCAGAATTGCAAGAATCCCAGAGGTGTGTTACTGTAGCATCTAACATGGCACTTCATAGACACAAAGTGTTAGTTAAACGCAGTTTTAGCCTCCAAGGGGTGTACAATAAACAGAAACCTAGTGCTTTAGGCTGCCTTTGATCCAAATAAAGATGAAGAACTTTCACACCCGCCTGGCACATCCCAAATGAGAACTTTCAGGTTTATGCATAGCTTAGCAAATTTATGATAAAGTCACACATCCAAAGCAAGATTTGCCCTCTGATATCTATGAAATTTCAAGTTAGAATATAAATATTTCAGTGTATCTTGGCCTTGCCTGTAATACCTATGTCCTTGGTGCAAGCCCTAGAATTATGAAGGCAGAATGGTCACTGCCACTGACTTCAAAACGATTCTGTTCCCAGATGGTGGCTGGAAGACATTCTTTTATCTCTCCTTGCTTTCCCAGAAACTCCATTAAAACCCAGTTAACTGAAGCTATATAAACATGCAAAACTATTTATAATGCTTTGCTTTTGTATCTTTTTTTGTTCAAGTGTAGGGAAAAATAGGACAATAATTTGAACTCCATGACATATTTGCCACTATTTGTTTCAAGGACCAAAACGTGTCCTGCACCTGGTGGCCCTAAATATTTTCAATGTTGTACTCAAAAACAAAGCATTTTTCAAAAGGTGTTTCTATTGTTAGAGTTCACAGATGGTTTCAAACAAGGGATGTACTGAGACTGCCATTAAGCAAGTGACTTGATCCACTGTCATAGAATATAACAGAGACACCATTCAAGTTGACCCCCCAAATATCCCCAAGCCAAAATGTCTTCCAAGAGAAGTTGTTTAAGATTCTGTGATTAATCTGATTCAAGATCAGTTGTCTAGTTGATGATAAATAAGGCCTCCCATCCCTGGTACCTGCTCTTCCATCTTGTCTTCCACACCTCCCTGCGAGCTATCCCTGTAACTTCCAAAGCAAAGGTTTAAACAGAGCAAGATGATTTGACTCAAACTGTACTACTTTTCTGTGCAATGCTAGGAAAAGTCAGTTAACTACTCTGAGCCCAGGTTCCCTATCTATGATATAGTGACCAGTTGGGGGGAAATGAACAGTAACCATTTGAAAGAGATGACTGAGAGTTATTTTTCCAGTGCCTTCAATGCCAGTGAAAAAAACAATTACTTTCATGTATGGATATTCCCTATCCCCCCTGTCAGGTTGGATGGTTTATAAGCTCATTGCTTAACTATGGTGTCGCTGATAATCTGACATGTGCTAATGAGAGGCAGTAAAATAAAGAGACTAAATTAGCTAGGACTTTTTAAAAACTGGTTTAGGCTAACGTGAGCTGGCTTAAGGAAAATTGCAGGTAGCATATTAGAAACAGTGATGCTTTAAGAAATGATGGGATGGGAATTTCAGTGGAGTCTACTCAAGGGTCTGGAAGTCAGGACTAAAGTCATAAATAAACCTGGTAACTGACTATCTCTACTTTCTTTGCCTGCTTCCTTTCATGTGCTAGATTCATTGTTTTTCTCTGCCTCTTAACAGTATTTCTCTGCTCCTGGTTCTCATTATAAAAAATGTGACCTCACAACACCTTTCAGGGGGACCAGAAGCTGAAATCACCAATACCTAGAAAATAGAATCAGATTCTTCCAACTTGATTTTGCACTTAGTCTAATCAGCTCTGGGTGGCTGGTAGAGTCATAGTGCACAAAAATAACTATCAGGGGCTGTTGTGTATCATTGTTACAATGTTGGAGGAGTGTATACAATAAGGACATACTGAGACTTTTAGAGAAAGAAGAAAAAAGGGAAGATTTAGGAAGAAATTGAATAAAAGTTTCTCAGCTCTCTGTCTCTATAGAGCACTGCTGACTGCTCAGATGTATACATGTAGTTTTGGAGAAATAACAGCTTTATCTATTTTTATATGAGAAAGTTGGAGGCAATCAATGGTTCTCAACCTTGGCTTATTATTTGATTGACATGGGAAGCTTTTCAAAAGCTCAATATTTGACCAATACCCCATATCAAATAAATCTGAATCTCCAGGTATAGGATCCAAGTATCAATATTTTTAAAAATTCTTTATATTATTCCAGTTTTCAGCTAGGGTTCATAACCATTGGTAATATCAGTGATTCTCAAATGAATCACCTCTGTCTAATTAAAATGGAGATTTTCCTTTAATAGGTTCAAGATGGGTCATGAGATTCTGTAATGCAAACAACCTATAGGTATCACTATTATTGGTCTATAGATTATACTTTAACTAACAAAGCTCTAAATTCTTATTGACTCCAATCTAGTTTGAAAAATGTCAAGAAAGGGGATACTTACTTCAAAAATACTTAGTTTCTGTGTCAGACCATGTGCTAAGTGCTAAGATACAGAATCTAACAAGCTTTAGTGAGATAGGGGTTAACGTGCAGGCATGTCATCCACAGGGCTTGAGAGGCCTTAGAAAAGGCTTTACCCAGTTATGTTTGAAAATCTATCCATAAGGGATTTATCAGAATTATTTTGTTGTTTTTTTAAAGAAAACATCTTTACTGAAAATTGCCAGCTGGCATTCATGACAAGAGAAAACCACCTCCAATATATGGTTCAAGCAGTTTGGCAGAAAAAGAAGAGAATTATTAACAACTAACAGTTTAGGATATTATGTGTCAAACATGGAGTAAGTAATGGGGAAAATAATTTGAACCTGCAGGTAAAGGATAACATGAAGCACACACTTAAGAAAGAGGAAAATAACCTGGTGATGATGGTGGTGGTGATTATGATGATGATGAAAAAGAAAGATGAAAAGAAACAAAGAGATGATGGTAATGGATGGATAGATGAATGGACCAGGAGTTGCTCCATGAAATAAAACTTTTTCTAAATAGTAGATTCAATGAATAATGATCCAATCTCATTCAGAGAGAAAATGGACATGTTTTAGAATACAAAAGAAGTTCCTGGTAATAACAAAATCAAATTTGTTTCAATTTTATGGTATAAGTCTCTCTATATTTCCTTAAGGTTTTCTATGTTCAAGTGCTTAAAAAATGTGTGCAGATGTGATATCTTTTTCCCATATTACAAAGAATGCATCCACATAAGAGAATGGAAAACATAATAGATGGTGAGATTTTAATTCAGAAAATATCTCCTAAGCACGTACTATATGCTAGCCACTGGATTTTTAAAAAGCTTTGACACTGGTGATTCAGGACCCTGCAAGGGACCCAAGAACCTGCAGGGGAGTCAGGACCACACCAGGGAGCCAAGAACCTGTGGGGGAATCAGGACCGCGTGAGGTGAGTCCCAGTGCTCCAGCCTTGGCCTGGGGAGAGTTTAAGACCTGCGCTCTCAGAGGTTGAGTTCCTATCCAGCTCCCTAGGACACTGGACTGGGCCACAGAGGTGTCCGGGCCTCAGTGCACCATGCCCAGCAGCCTTCCTTTAGTCTGGGAGGCCAGGAACATGCAGGAGGACTTGCAGCCCACTGGAGCTGGCCCAGGGAGAGTTTCAGACCAGTGTGTAGAGCAGTTGAGTTCCCACCCAACTCCCTGAAACACTGGACTGGGCTTGGGAGGTCCTGCAAGCCTGACTGGGCCGAGCTCAGTGACATTCAGTCCCAGGAGCTGAGGGTACAGGAGGTGACTCCCAACACAACCAGGGGAAGCTTTGGAACACCACTCAAAGCAAGGAAATACAGGAAAATGACAAAACAAAAAAACAAAAAGTAATCTCAAATGTCCAGCCCATCCCAAGAAAGCCTAGGAATCATGTACATAGAAGAAAATAGAAGCCATACACCTGAAATGATATCAACTGAAATAAAGAAGCAACTTGGGAGAAGCTATGGATAAACTCAAATCAGAAATAATTGCCTAGGTAAAAGAAGAAATGATAAAAGTAGTGAAAGACATTGTGAACACAACTAGTGAAGACACAGCTAAAAAATTAGAGGAACAAAGCAAACAGATAGAATCCCTGAATGAACACTATAAGAAGCAAGCAGAATGCATGAAGCAGATTCAAGGAGATATACACGAAATCAAAACTTCTACTGAAAGTTCCCAAAATCACCTCAACAAAAGTGAAGATAGAATTTCAGACCTTGTCATGGTTTATGTCGGTGGCCCCCAGGCCTCATGTATTTGCATTGTACATTTGTGACTGGTTCATTGTCTAGTGCTTGGATTGATGGTGTCAGTGCTATACCTTCCTAGGGGGTGG
>PVJX010010619.1:0-56328 GCA_004027295.1 Dolichotis patagonum
CCAACGAGTAAGCAGCCTTCCGCCCTGGTAAGTGACTGTGGTCTGGCAAGCCGTGGCCACCCCAGGTCGGGGAAACAAGAAGCAAGAGCATTTCCTGAGATCTGCGCCATGCTGGAACTTAGGGCACTGAGCCAACCAGTAAAAAGCCTTCCACCCTGGTACATGACTGTGGTCTGGGGAGCCGTGGCCACCCCAGGTCAGGGAAACCAGAAGCAAGAGCGTTTCCTGAGATCCGCGCCATGTTGGAACTTAGGGCACCGAGCCAACCAGTAAGCAGCCTGCTGCTTACCGGGGCGGGGCGCGGGCTTAGAATCAAACATACCACATCTCCCCCCCCCCCATTAACAATTGGGATCCAGGGATCTGGGTATCTCTTGGGAGGTGACCATATGTGGTACAGCAAGTTGGGGGAGTTTCCTTCTACTATCTCTGAAGGCAGATATTTTTATCGCCGTTTTGCTTTGTCCTGATTAACGGTGTTGCTCTATTCAATACTCTGTGTTGATGTGTTCTATAATGTTGTGTATTTCTTTGATTTTGCTGTACCTAGTAGAACAACTATTGTGAAGACAACGACATATACAGTGTTGTCTGTTACTGTTGTCCTGGTGACCTGCTTTGATGTTCTGTGCCAATTTCACTATACTGTCTCAATTGGCTTTATTCCATCCTGTTTTTTTGTAACTGTTTGCAGCCTCACTGTGTGTTCATTTTGTATGCCTTAATTTTGTAACATGAACAGCTATTTCTGGGAGGACAGTATGTGGTTTGTCAACTAATGATTTATGGTTTTTTTTTTGAGGTTTTGTATTGTTTCTACCCTTTTTTCTGTATTGCTTTTTTTTCTCTTTAAATAAAATTTAAAAAAAAAAACAAATAGACCAACTACACAAAAAAATCAACAAATGCAGAGTTGAACCAAACTGTTCAACAAATGAACTTCATAAATACAGATAATTCCATCTAACCACAACACAGTATACATTCTTCTCAGCAGCACGTAGAACTTTCTCCAAAATAGACCACATAGCCAGTCACGGTGGCACACTCCTATAATCTCAGCATTTGGGAGGCTGAGGCAGGAGAATTGCTGTGAGTTCAAGACTAGTCTGGGCTACAAAGTGAGCTCAAGGCTATCCTGAACTGCATAATGAAAGCTTTTCTCAAAAAGAAAAAAAAATGGACTATGTACTAGTCATTATGACATACAGGAACCTTTGGACATGGTGAAAGCAGTCCTAAGAGGGATGTCTGTAATGGTGAGTGCCCATATCATAAAAACAGAGGCAGCTCAAATAAATAACCTAATGGTGCACTTGAAGGTCCTAGCAAAATAGGAACAATCCAATTCTAGAGCTAGTATGAGGAAGAAACTTATAAATATCACAGAAGAAATTAATTAAGTTGAGACTTAAAAAATACAAATAATCAATGAATTGAAGAATTGGTTCTTTGAAGGAATAAACAAAATAGAAAAACCCTTAACCAATCCTATGAAAATAAGGAAAGAAAAGACCCAAACACATGGAATTAGAAAAGAAAAAGGCAAAATCACAATGGATTCCACTGAAATCCAGAAAATTGTTGGTAATGTCTTTGAGAACCTGTACTCTAACAAAATGAAAAATTCAGAAAAAATAGATTCCTAGATACATATGAACTACCAAGACTGCACCAAAAAGATATAGAAATCCAATATCAGTCAATGAAATTGAAGAAGTAGTAATAATTTTTTATAAAACTCCAACTATAGAAAGCTCAGGTCATGACAGATTCACTGGGAAATTCTACAAGAATTTTAGAGATGCTTGACCAGTAATACTCCTCAAACTCTCTAATGAAATAAAAAAGGAAGCAGTACTCCCTAAGTCATTCCTGTAAGCAAGCATTACCAGATTCAGAAACTAGACAAGGTCCTAACCAAAAGAAGAGAATGCTGGCCAATAGCCTTAATGAACATAGATGTAAAAATTCTTTCAAAGATACTAACAAACAGAATGCCACAAATCATCAAAAAGATGATACACCATTACCAAGTACAATCCATTCAGAATGCAGGGATGGTACAACATATACAAATTAATAAATGTAATTTGCTATATAAACAGAAGCAAGAAGAAAAACCAAATGATCATCTCCTGTAATGTAGAAAATGCTTCGTCAAATCCAGCATCCAATCATCCAGGAACCCTCAGTGAGACCCCCTCACACCCAGTGTGACCCAGTACACCCAGTGACCCATCCACACCTAGGAACCATTTGAGGCCCATGGGGACCGGGAGTCCATGTCCAGCTACCCACAGTGAGGCTCACAGAGACTAGGACTAGGACTGTGCCCAGTGACCGACCCACAGCCAGGAACTATCTCTGAGACCTGCAGGGACTATGAGTCCACATCTAGCAATCCACACTCTTTCAGAAACCCTCCCTGAGGCCTATGGGGTTTGAGAGTCTGTGCCCAGTGAACTGCCCACACCTGAGAACCATGTCTGAGGCCCAAAGGGACACAGAGTCCACACCTATAAAGGAAAGCCTATCAGAATCACAGCAGACTTCTCAACACAAGCCATCAAGTCAAGAAGAACATGGAGTGAAGTATTTCAGGTACTGAAAGAAAATGGCTTCCAACCCAGATTGTTGTATCCTGCAAAATGATCCTTCAAAATCAGTGAAGAAATAAGATACTTCCACAACAAAGAACAACTGAAGAACTTCATGACCACCCAACCGACCCTACAAAGAGTACTGAAAAACGTTCTAGAAACAGATAAAAATGACTATGATTCCAAGAACGACAGAAAGAAACCAACAAGCATGACAAGCAGTTAAACAGAGGAAAAGTAGGGGACCAACAGCAGAAAAATTGCATGACAAAGATAAGCCAATACATATTAGTTATAACCATTAATGTAAATGGCCTTGATTCAGTCAAAAGAAACAGACTGGCAGAGTGGATCAAGAAACAAAATCCAACAATACATTGTATATAAGAAATACATTTAACTCAAAAGGAAATTCATAGACTGAAAGTCAAAGGATAAAAACCATATTCCATGTGACAGGAACCCAGAAAAAAGCAGGAGTAGCAATTCTGTTTGCAGACAATGTGAACTTCAAACCAAGAATGATCAAAAGAGATAAAGAAAGTCACTGCATACTTGTTAGGGGGAAACTTCAAGAGGAAACGATACCAATCATAAATATATATGCATCAAATATGGGAGCACCTAGCTATGTAAGACAAATATTAATAGACATGAAAAATCAAATAAGCAATAATGCAGTTATAATGGGGAACCTTAACACCACATTGTCATAAAAAGACAGATCAACTAGACAAAAAAATCAGCAAAGAAATAACAGAACTGAGTCAAACTTGTGAACAAATGGACTTAGTAGATGTGTACAGAGTGTTCCACCCAACATCATCAGAATACACATTCTTCTTAGCTACACACAGAACATTCTCTAAAATAGACCATAAACTAGCCCATAGGACATAGAAGACCCCAAAATCTCCATCAAAAGACTACTAGAGTTAATAAGCAAATTCAGCAGCATAGGTAGATACAAAGTCAGTACTCAGAAGTCAATAGCATTCCTGTATACAAACTCACTGAAAGAGAAATTAGGGAAACCACACCCTTCACAATAACATCAAAAACAATGAAATACTTAGGAGTCAATCTAACAAAGGAAATAAAAGATTCATACGTTGAAAATTACAGTGCTCTAAAAAAAGAAATTAAAGAGTAATTCAGAAAATGGAAAGATATCCCTTACTCATAGATAGGAAGATCCAACATTATGAAAATGGCCATACTTCCAAAACTGTTACACAGATTTAATGCAATCCCAATCAAAATAACCATTAGCATACCTCACAGATCTAGAGAAAACATTCGTAAAATTCATATGGAACCATAAAAGATCTAGAGTAGCAAAGGCAATCCTGGGCAACAAAGGCAATGCAGGAGACATCATAATTCCAGACTTGAAATTATACTACAAATATGCTATAATAAAATCAGCGTGGTACTGGTGGAAAAAAAAAACAGACCTGAGGATCAGTGGAACAGAAGATACAGACACAACTACAAACATATTCAGCCACCTTTTATTTGACAAAGGGATCACACATGTTCACTGCAAGAAAGACAGCCTCTTTAATAAGTGGTGTTGGAAAAACTGGCTTTCTATATGCCAAAGACTTAAACTTGACCTATGCCTATCACTGTGCACTAAAGTCAAAATGGATCAAAGATCTAAATATTAAGATTAAAACACTAAATCTACTAGAAGACAAAGTAGGTAGAAATCTTGAAGATACAGGAGTAGGCTGAGAGTTCATGGGCAAAAACCAAACTGCATGGGAAGTACTTCAAAGAATGAACAACTGGGATCTCATCTTATTAAAAAGTTTTTGCACATTGAAAGAAATCACCAACAGAGTGAAAAGAAAACCCACAAATTGGGAAAGGATTTTTGCCAACTCTCCCTCAGGCAAAGGACTTTGATCTAGAATGTATGAAGAATTGAAAAAAATCAGGCCCACCAAATTCAAAGAGCCAATCCAAAATGGGCATCTGAGATGAATACACAACTCTCAGATGAAGAAATACAAATGGAAAATATATGAAAAATGTTCAACATCACTGGTCATTCAAGAAATGCAAATTAAAACAACACTGAGATACCCTCTTACTCCATAAAGAATGGCTAACATCAAGAAATCAGCCAGTAACAAATGTTGGCAGTGCGGTGGGGAAAAAGAAAGCCTTCTCCATTGATGGTGGGAGTGTAGACTAGTACTAACACTGTGGAAATCAGTATGGAGATAGAATTTCCATTTGACCCAGTTATTCCCCTTCTGGATATTTTCCCAGCATAATTAAAAACATCATACAATAGTGATATGTGTGCACCAATGTTTATAGCAGCACAATTTGTAATAGGTAAATCCTGGAAACAACCCAAATGCTCATCAACCAAGGAATGTATAAAAAAGATGTGGTCTTTTTATATAATGGAATACTACTCAGCCATAAAGAATGATACATTCAAGGCTTTTATAGGTAAGTGGATGCAACTAGATACCATTCTCATAAGTGAAATAAATCAGACTTGCATGTGTGAACATGTATGGTCTCACTAGTGTAAGAAGCCAAAAGAGTAAATAAGATCCAAAAGTTCCTACAGATATAGTAAAAGGGAAAGAAGCTGCTCAAAGGAAAATTATATTGTTTGATCAATCTTGCATGCCTGTATCTGGTAGCCTGAGCAATTACTTTGAGGATAACAATATTCATATGGGATCAGAACAGACTTGAAATAGCAAAAGCAATACTAAGCACAAAGAGCAAAGCAGGGGACATCATAATCCTAGACTTCAAGGTCTTTTACAAGACTATAGTGTTAAAAATGGCATCATAGTGGCAAAAAGAAACAAACAAAACAAAACAAAACCAGACGCATGGATCAATGGGACAGTATAGAAGAAGCAGAAACAACTCCAGGCACATTCAGCCACCTTATTTTGACAAAGGGGCCAAATCCTTTAGCTGGAGGAAAGATAGCCTCTAACAAATGGTGCTGGGAAAACTGATTATCCACATGCTGAAGATTGAGCTAGAATGACATCTCTCATCATGCACTAAATTGAATTCAAAATGTATCAAAGGTCTAAACATCAAAACAAAAAAACTACTCTGCTGGAAGATAAAGCAGGTAAAACTCTTGACTACATAGATGTAGGCAAAGACTTTCTGAGCCAAAGCCAGGTTGCACAAGAAATAATACCAAAAATCAATAGATGGGACTATATCACATAAAAAACACAGCAAAGGAAACCTCTAACAGCGTGGAGAAACAACCTATAGAATGGGAAAAAAAATTTGCCAACTACACATTCATATCTACAAAGGACCAATATCAAGAATAAATAAAGAACTAAAAAAATTAGACATTTCAGTGGGCATCTGAAATGAATAAATACTTCTCAGATGAATAAATACAAATGGCCAATAAATACATGGAAAAAATGTTCAGCATTGCTGGCCATTTGAGAAATCCAAATTCAAACAACACTGAGTTTCCACCTTACTTCAGAAAGAGTGGCCATCTTCAAAAAATCAAATACAACAAATGCTAGGAGGGCTGCAGGGAAAATGGAAACCTCCTTCATTGTTGGTAGGAGTGTAAACTGATACAACCACTATGGAAATCAGTATGAAGATTTCCCAAAAAACCAAAAATAGAAATTCCATCTGACCCACCATCTATTCCTCTTCTAGGTGTTTTCTCATAAGAGTTAAAAACATCGTATTATAGTGCTAACATGCCTATCCATGTTTATAACAGCACAATTCATAGTAGCTAAATCTTAGAAGCCGCCTATATATCCACCAGCAGATGAATGGATAAAGAAAATGTTGTATTTATACACAATGGCATACTGCTGTGCCATAAAGAAGGATAAACTTGAGTCATTTGTAGGAAAATGGATACATCCTGAGTTGATAATGTTGAGTGAAGTAAATCAGATACACAAGCTTAAATATCTCATAGTTTCTCTTATATGAGAAACCCAATATGTAAATAAAGTACAACATAAAAGACAGACAACTGAAAATAATGAAATAAATCTTTGTCATATGGAGAGGGAACTGAGAGATGGAGGGAAATGAGATTTTTTTAAAATGGTGTGTGTGAATACTATGTACATGCACCAAGTCCCTACAACGAATCAAGGAATGTGATCATCAGGCACTACAAACATTAAAAAGTAGATAGATAGATAGATAGATAGATAGATAGATAGATAGATAGAGGCATCTAAGAGATACAGGAAAGGTGAGGAATTTGAGAGGAGGAGGTTAAAAAAAGAAAGGACTGAGGATATAGTTGTGTAATATGAAGGCCCTGGGTTCAATCTTCAGTACTGGAGAAAAAAAATCCTAGTTTAGAAGAACTCAGATAATAACTATTGGTTGATGTGTTACAATAGACACCTTTAACTCTCTCTTCATGAGAAACTGAAATATACTTTTCCTTTTATACAGTTGAGGAAATGGGCTCAAAGAAGCCTGAAAATAGATGAGAAACATAGTTCTTTATTAATTCCTCCAATAGAAATCATTCATCAGTGATACAATCATGAAGACAACAAAGATTGTCCCTACTCTCACAGTTTTTTAAAGTGGCAAGAACCAAAAAGTAGTATGTAATAATAGTGTTAAAATTGCTGTGAAAGAAAAGCAGAGAATTCTGTTACAAGTTGAGAATTTTTCCATTGAAAATCAAAGACTGCTATAAGCTCATTATCAATTAAATGTTTTGAAGAGTTTCTAAATTTCCTGAGCTTTTGTTTGGTATTTCATGAGAACTGCTATTTTAGGGCATTGTTAGGTAATTGACACAAGTCCTTTCTTCTCTCTCCAAATGACTGTGGTTTGTGGAAATTCCCAGTGAAAAATTAGCACTGGGACAGTCTATCAGTTATGTTCATTAGTATTATATTTCTTCAGCTGGAGGGCAGTGGGATAGTAGTGAGTCACAGAAGCAAGCACATAAATCTTTTCTTAATAAATATACATCAGATGAATGAATCAAAATGATTAATACCTTTAAACAAGATATTCAAAAGAGCATCCAGTGTCTATGACTTTAGGTAATACCTTGCTTAAATCAGATTTGACCTACTGACCCAGAAATAGGAAGCTTCCATTTCCAATTCAATACTAGATTTGTATTACATACTACTTTGAATTAGTATCTGAAATCTGATAATTTCTCTTCTTGGTTATCCTCAGTAAATTATGTTAATACTATGTGATGTGAAATGTATTTATAGAAAGTGGGCTGTGCAATTAAAGTTGAAAAGAGTTTATGCAAATAATAGTGAAAGTAAGTATCATCACTTTACATCTTTGCCTTAATACTTGGTGGTTAATAGTTATTTTACTTCACAGAAACCTTATAGGATAGATGGGCAGACATTATCGTGATTTTACAATTGAGGTTTAGCATTGTATAAAGTAAGACAGAAATAAAATCAGATTTTCTTACTCTGAGTTCATTACTCTTTCCCATATGCTGTTTACCTTTGTGTATTGATTATCATGCTAGGCATCCAGGCTTCCCTTTCTATATATAAAATGAAAATCAAGTGGTATACTTGGAGTCTTATGTAACTAGACACAAAGGCTAAAACAGAACCAATTTTTTTTTATCCATAGAAGTACTACAATGAAGTGTTTTTTAATGTGGTGCTATTCCTTCTCATTACACATTGTGGTAGAAAATATATCTATAATTTATATACATCTCCTGTTTAATCAGAGCTTAAAGAGTTGTTGTTCTGGGATAAATTTTCACTTTTTCCTGGAAAATCTCTCATTTTCTGAAAAAAGACCTGATGAAAATAAGGCAAAAACTTTTATTATCTTTTTGTATTAGTACATGTTTGCAGTATATAACATGTACATTCCTTTTGTGGAGCTTGTACCTATACATAACAAATTGTAATTGCTTTTTTGTTCCCTTTCCTTCTTTTGCATACACCATTCCTCCATCTCTTGATCCATTTTCCATTTGAGAAAGCTCTATCTCCCTATTTCCTATTATCTTTTATTTTGCTCTTTATTTCTCATATGAGAGAAAACGTGATATTTAAGCTTGTGTGTCTGATTTATTTCATTTAACATGTTATCAAGGCACATTCATTTTCCTACAAATGACTCAAGTTTATATTACTTTATGGCAAAGTACTACTCCAGTTTGTGTAACTACCACATTTTCTTTATCCATTCTTCTGTTGATGGACATATCAGCTGCTTGCAAGATTTAATTACAGATATTCCTCATTTAACAACCTGTTTAATGACTGGACTTAGCACTGAAGTGTGCTCTTTGGACTGATGACCTGACTTTTTTTATACAGAACCTAGAGTCAAACTCGGTATTGGCTTAACTCTAAAGCCTTTCCTACTTTCTTCATGAATGCCTTTTCCCCTTCCTTTTCTTCCTAGTAACATTTAATTCATTCTTTAAAATCTATCTCATATCATTTCCCAGAGAGAGCTTTCTCTTCATTCACTTACCCTGTAAACCTTTATTAAGTGCTTTTTGAGTAGTGGATAAGAATCTAGACTTTAGAATTAGACAAGACAGTGGGATGTCCTGATTTACTGACTGTCTGACTTACTAACTTTCTTGCACAACCCATACCCATAATATGCACTGTTTCTTATTTTTAATTTTGATTTCTTTAGAGTGAGAATGTATAAACAATTACAAAGAATTGACTGCAGAATCTTTTTAGAAATTTAGAATTTTCCTTCAGTCTTTTACAATCCCTTTTACCACATAATTCAACAGCAGTTTTTAAAGTAACCATTCTTAATTTGTTTTTCAAAAGCATTTAAATTCACCTTTATAGAAATATCTTATTCTGTACCCATGTGTAATTGTTTTGTGTAATATTTAATTAAATTATGCAGTTATAGTAAGAAGTAAGTTAGATATCAATAGTTCTTAAACACAGAAATTCTTGATAAGCATACATTTAAGTGTTAGCAATGAATGGGAGGACTAAAGAGGAGTAACCTGTTAGACAGGAACATCCTTACTACTATGGCTGTATGCTCACTTACATAGTTTGGCATAATGCTTATCACATGTTAAATCTTTAATAAATGTTATTGACTCTTACTAAGAACCACTATCATCTTGGTACTCTTTATAGAGGGGGTCTTGAATAATGTATTTGCTAAGTAATGGGTAATGATGAGAGACAGAAAAATATCTGTGTATGTAAACCTGTAAATTTAGAGCCTACCATTCAGGGAGGATATAGAATATTTAGTTGGTCACTTATTCATTTATGACATCTGTCTCCTGTGCTTTACTATGAGCTATTTAATATATAATATATATTCTCATACTTATCTGAATACCTAACACTAGCAGTGTCTGGTAGAGTTGATACTCACAGTTTTGGTAGGCTTCTGCTAACCCATCTTGAGGTATGAATAGTAAGAATCTGTATCCAACATTAGTTCATGTTTGCAAGGAATTTTGAAAGGCCTGTTTAGAAGCTTCAGCATAAGAAATTCAATATTCTGTGTCCTATTCTTTCCACTTTATTCTTATATGACTTTCTATAGATTCTTACTACTTTTCATTCTAGTACTTAGCCTTTGTGAAAGTGTCATCAGCAACTATTTTATATTCTAGATTTTAAAAAAACAAAGTGTCCTTGGGGGAAAAATGACTACCTTTTGTTTTTGTTTTGTTTTCTGATGTAGAGCAAAATTTGAACTTCTTAAATATAAGCTTAACATTTGTTTGTATACATTCATCATTCAAGCAATGTCACCAGTTATATAGTTCAATATCAGTATCAGTCTTTGGCAGTAAAAGAGCTGCAGAAAATTAAGATACCTTTAGATTGAGATTGTATCTTTACAAAGAACACTTACCTTCTTAATCCAAGTATAGGTATGTGTGTATTTTGTTCCCCCTCCCCATAGGATTTCTTCTTAAAATAATTTTTTTTTTATTTTAAAGAGAATAAAACAAAATAGAACAAAGCAGACTGGAACAAAATAGAACAAAGCAGACTGGAACAAAGTGCAAGCAACACAAGATTTCAAAACAAGACAACAGGAAATCAACAATGGCTACCATGTGTCTTGTTTTCTTTGAAATAGTTGTTCATATTGTCACACACCATGCTTAAAAGAATTTTTAAATGAGTTCTTAGGTGCTGTATTTGATCCCATTCACCTATAAAGAGCTTCAGAATGGAGGATAGAAGGAGCTGTATTTTTATTACAATTTAATTGTTTTAACCATCCACCTATATTCCACTTATATCTAAAACAAAATGTCCTGAGAATAATCTAAGAAAAAAATAACTATTTAATTGTAATTCATTTCGAATTAGCTAAATGATACCAGGTTTTCACTCAAAGCACAAACATATTTTCTATGATGGGAAAAAGATTGTAATTACAAGTGGTTTTCAGTGAGCAGTAAGTTTCACCACGGATTTCATTTTTGACAACTATTTTATTATGTTTTCCTATTTTTTCACTTTTTAAAAATCAACTTGACTCTAACTTCTAATTTTAATAGATAAATAATTTTTATTAAAAAAAATTGTAAGTCCCAGCTAGTGGCATATATCTATGATAATCCCAATTGAGGCAAGAGAATCATTTGAGCCACAAAAGTTTCAGATCAGCCTGGGCAACATAGTGATACCCCCACCTCAGAAAACTTATAAACATACACATACACACACACATTTTTTGTTAATTATTTTGAAGCAGTAATATTTCCTAAGGTAGAGTTACTATTTTGAACCCAACACATTCTTTTCTTGAAATTTTTCCTTTTGAAAGCCCAGTACTATAACTGGGTCTCTGAATCTGTTATTTTACCTATAAAACTATAAAAATATTAACCCCCAACTATAGTTACTATTAATTAGACTACTTATAGATACTTTATAAACAAATAATAAATAATGTAATTCACAAATAATAAATAATGTAATTCTTGTAAAGTAATTATTTTAAAATGCCACCAAAACAAAAATAATATTTTGTCTAATATTTAAGGTATAAATAGTATACAATATGAAAATACCTCAAATAGCAGGTGAAATAATATTGCTCAAATTATTTATTTATAATCCCCATTTTTCTAGGTATGGTGGCACACACCTATAATCCCAGTACTTGGGAGACTGAGGCAGGAGAATCACTGTGAGTTCACTGTCAGCCTGAACTGTGTAGTGAAAACCTGACAAAAAGAAGACAAAAAAATAAAAATATAATCCTCATCATGATTTAAGCCCAAAGCTGGAAAACATTATGATTGATGAACATCCTTAATAAAATTAGTTTACTAAATAATTAAAAGAGAATTACTTTTAAAATTTGCAAAATAATTTTGTAATGCCCCCTCACAGATCTTCTAAATTAACTTACTTCAGTAAAGTACTCTACTACAAACTGACCATGAAAAGAACTAGGCCACAGACATTCAATATTAATAAAAATCCCATTGTGATAGAATATTATGCAATAGGGCCAGGGGTTTAGCTCAATGGTGTAAGTGTCTGCTTAGCAAATGTGAGGTCGTGAGTTCAATCCCTGGCACCAAAAAAAAGAATATTATGCAATAAAAAATTATTTAGTATACTCATTTTATTAGGGATGCTCCAGAACCAAAAACAGTTTTTCAGCTTTGAACCTAATGATTTCATAAACTTTTCAGAAAAGATTGATAAGGTAAAAGCTGAAATAACTTTCTAAGAAGTGACTGTGAAGATAAATCTTGAAGGGACTAGGCTGTTCTCTTTTTGTTATATAAGGTAATAGTTTAAACAGTAATTTAACTTCATGCCGAATTATTATTTTGTTAGTATATGAGGTAAGAGCTTAAACAGTAATTAAACTTTAAGCCTAATCATTATTTTGTTAGTATATTAAGCCATTGAGTATCTGAAACCAGTTGGGTTTTTTTCTTTTCTTCTTTTTCCCTGAAACCAGTTAGTATCCTTACTCATTGAGTGTTTTAGACAAAATATAAAGGTTTTTATTTTGTTTTTCCAACATTTCATTTAAAACATAAAGACAAGTTGGAAGAATTATACAACAAGTACCCAAATACACATTCCCTAAATTCTACAATTAACATTTTACAGTATTGGATTTGTCACCTACCTACTGATGTAACTGTTCCTGGACTAGCAGTTTTTAAGATTCTGATTGCACTTCTGTATTGTATTGTATTTTTATCTTTTTGAGACAGAGTTTCATTACACAGTTCAGGATGGCCTTGAACTCACTTTGTAGCCCAGGCAGGCCTTGAACTTGCCCCAATCCTCCTGCCTCATCCTCCTGAGTGCTGAGATTACAGACATGCGCCACCACGCCCAGTTTGTATATTTTTTACATATCAACCTTAAGAAACATTTAAGAATTAACTTTACTGCTTTATAAGCAATGCTTTTCTGAATGCATTTTATATTAAAAAAATATTACTGGGGCTTAGGGTGTAGATCAGTCATAGACCACTCACCTAACATGTACAAGGTCCTGAGATTGCTCTCCAGCACTGCAACAAATGGAGGCAGGGGGAAATTGAACATGGTGATTCGCGCCTGTAATCCTAGCACTTGGAAGGCTGAGGCAGGAGGATTGCAAGTTTAAGGACAGTCTGAGCTATAACAGCTAGTGCTGCAAGGCCAACCTGGACTGTATAGTGAGACTCTGTCTTGATAAACCAAAAAGAAAAGTTATCATTTGCATAATATAAAAATAGGAATGGAAAGATAAAACTTTAGAGAAGGAGCAAGAAGCTAAACGTTCTCATGGACCTTTAAATATAATGTTTCATTCCCTAAAATGTTTCCTAAGCATAGAATGTTAGAACATAATAGAGCTGTCTATTGAGTGGCTGTTTGTTATTTTCTCTTCTTTGCTTGAAATATTTCACAATTCAAAATGGATGGGAAATTTTCTCATCTTCCTGCATAGCATTTTATACTTAATTTAAGATCCATTGTCTAGTTGACCTGCCAACTGAAGTGGATGAATGGAATCAGACGAAATCATATCTTCTTTGTTAGTGTTGCACTAGCTGAATAATGCTACAAAGTGCCCCCTTACTAGTGAGGAGCATAACTTGGATATACCTTGGTTTTGCCTGATTCAGAAAAAAAACACAACTTGTTTTTTGAACATATTTGACATGGTTGTTGAAAAGTGTATAATTATATTAGTATATGATTTTTTTATGTTCATTTTATTTCAGAAGAAAAAACATGGTAAGTGAAATATAGCCATGGAAACTGATACATGAAGGCTTAGAGAGATAATGATGCTGCTCTGCCAGAGACTAGAAACTTGACCATTCTAAACAAACTGCATAGTACTAAATTGCTTGTGAAAGGGCCGAATCAGTCTTGCTGCAATTTGAACTTTTGGCTCCTGAAAGTCTGGTGCAGGCTTGAGAATAAAAATAAAACCCTCACTTACTGGGTTGTGTTCCAGGCCTCTCCTGAATTAGTTGTATAAAAAGACTTCTATCCAAAGAGCAAGAAGCAGCAGGTGAGAGATGAGACAAGATGAAAAAGAGTCTTAGTAACTGCTTCCTGTATCAGGAGTGAGTGAGTGAGCTTCCAAGAGAAAGAACCAGTTATTAATGTATTGATTTCTTAGGAAGTATTTATCTAGAGCCTAATGTGTTTGTGTCTGGAAGAAACATACTTTTAAGAAAGATATGTCTAAAGAATCAGTTGTCATCCAACCAGAATTTATTTAGTGATTATACCTTGTATAGCACTATGCTATTTTATGTAAGGTCTACAAGAGTTACAGTGTTTGATTTGCTCCAGTAGTGAGATAAGTTATATAGGCAACAATTAGAGGACAATAAGTATGATATACACTCTTAATTCTTACTATAAAATGTGTATTTTATATTATGTGAAATAAAATAGAGAATATAAGACCTTAAATAACATAGTTTGTAAGTTCTAAAAGAGCGTTTATAAAAGTATCATAACATACTTTAAACCACTAATTGATGATCATTGAACTTAATTAAAGGTTCAGATCCTACCTCTGACACTTTGTAAATTTGGCCAGGTCCCTTAACCTCTAAGCCTTAGTTCTATCATCTCTAAAATGAAACTGATAATCCCAGGTAGCTTTCCTTACTTATACACAGAATTTCAATGAGAACTAGGTGAGAACAGATTTGAAAACACTGTAGAGTTTATAATTATAGAATGGGCTGATAATTGAACTAGTTCTTTAAATGGACAACCTGAAAGGCTGGCCACAAGTGATCTGAGAGAGGGAACAATTTAATAAAGAAAAATGAGACTAGAATATAAAACAGGATAGAAATTGATTAATTACAGCAAAAATTTGTGTCAGAAAGATGGGTAAAAACTAGTATACTGATTATGTTGAAAAAGAGATGAATTTGAGGGTTATATATTATAATGACTGGATTATGGTAGGATTCAGATTACAAAGCCTGTGAAGGAAGAGTTTGGAATTGATCTGAAAGAGAATAGAAACTAGTTGGAAGTTCGAGTAGGAAATTATTATTAAAGTATTTAACTCGTACCCATTTTGATGATCAGCATATAACTGAGTATCCAGCATACAGATATTCAGGATTAATCAGAGAATTCAGTTAATCTATCAACAGTATTGTAGGATGAATTGAACACATCTGAGCCTTTTTTATCAACTAGATGTTAGTCTTGTTCATCTTTTTCTTTAACGATATCGAGGAATGATAATACCTATCCAACTGGTATGTTTATTTTAAACATTAAATTTCATGGTGAAATACCATCGTCATCCAGAAATACATCAAACTCTTTTCTGTAGGATGTTGTATATAAACCGCAGGAACAAAAAAAACCTTTGAAAATAAGTGACTTGAAAAATGTCTCATGGTCAATAGAAGTTTGAAATACAGAGTTCTAAGGTAGCAAGAGGAAGGTATACAACAGCCAAAAGATCACCTCACTTCTATAGTTAATACAGGGCTAGGTTTCTATTATTATCAGAACTTGCAAGGCACAGGTAGGATCATGTAAAGGAGAAAATACTAGTTTCAGTAAGATAGATATTTAAGGTTCCCAAGAGTTCTTCCTATGGTCAACAGACTTTTTCAGGTTTAACTTATTCTGTAATGAACCTCTATCATCATAAAGACAGTATAGAATATTTGTTAAAATCAGGCTATGGAACAAGAATAACTAGCTGGGTTTAAAATACTACTGTATAAGCTTAGACAAATTAATCTTTCTGAGGGCCTTAAAGATAATAATGTAAGGTTGGTTGTGAGAAGGAAGTGAGATACTGCATATAAACTCTTCATAAAGCACCTAGCACATGGTAAATGTTTGTTCGGTAAATATCAGTTTATCAGGAGTTTTATTGCTTAGTTTTTTTCAAAATTTTATCAACTCCTCTAACCTCCATTTTTGGTTGCTCCCAAATTCCCTTTCGATTTTTCTATCTGTATCTTACCCCATTCTAGGATACTGAATCAGGACATTTGGCTGATTCACCTGCAGTGTATTGTACACCATTAGCATTGAACAAGTCTCAAAATAGTCTATGAATTTGAAATTATATTATCTTCAAAGAAATTTGTATTACATATATTTATAGTCTAAGTAATTCCTTGTAATCAACAACCCATGATATAGTTCCCTATAATATTTCTTTATAATTTTGTGTTTTTCTATTTTCTATGATGTTTACCTTTCTAATATGTATAATTTTCAGTTTTTAATGTAACATATGAAATATGGGATACAGAAGTGGATCTTGAGACCCAAGTTAACTTAATAGATCATGAGATAGGAGATAGTAATGTCACACAGAAAAATAAAAAACTAAACCCTTCAGAATGGCAATTTAATAATATTTACTAAATCTAAAATGTTTAAAATATTTTAAACTAACTTCCAGTTCCATCTCTAGGGATCTACCCAATAAGTATCCACAAAGTTGTGTAAAAAAAGCTGGAGGTATTGCTCAGTGTAAGAGTGCTTGCCTGGTATTGTGAGGCCCTGTGTTCAATCCCTAGCACTACCATTAAAAAAGTGTTAGTAAAAGCATATTTATAGAGACATTTTGTTTATAATAATAAAGACAAGAAGCAAATTTTTATCAGTTGAGAACTGTTTAAATCATATATGAACTTACAGTAAAATATAATGTACTCCTTTGATAAAACAAAGTAGATTTGTATAACCATGGAAATATATATAAGATAATAAATAAGAGGGGCAAGAAGCAGAATAATGTGTACTTTGATTCTATATGTGTGTGCATGTGTGCCTCTTAAAGGGCAACTATGACACAGGATGTTTGTGTATGTGAAGAAAATATCTGAAAATATTCATGGTAATCACTCCAGGACTGGGATGATAAGAATGAAGATGATTTTTATTTTACTGTTCTAATTTCTGAAACAAATAGTCATTTAGCATATGTTACTTTTATTTTATTTTTAATGGTTTAAAAAGGTACGAAGAAATAGACTGAGGGCTAAATGGTTAAATGTTTTGTAAAGTGTCTTGGATGTGAAAAGCGATCTATAAATGCCTATTATTTTACTAAACAATAGAGTGTGAGACTTTTGTAACCTGAAGAAAGAAATATTTCAGCATCTCTTGCTACTGGAGCATATGGTGGTTAAGATCATGAGGGAAGAATGCTTTAGAGATCTTCTCTTGTAGAGTAGATAATACAGACCTTTTCAGAGTACCCTATTGCTCTTATGGTAGAAAATTCTATGGAATGATTGTAAAGGCTCAATGACATTGTTCAACTCAGTATTTAAACTATTGTTGGATATTCTTTTTTTAAAAAAACTATTAGCCACAAAGTGATTATTAGCACTATTAGCCACATGATTGCTTTTAGGAACCTTTGTTTATAGAATTTGTTATATTGTATTGTATGAACAGTGTCTTTTACTAAGTGTAGTAAGATACTGCTTGGTATCTGGGCAACAAATTTGAAATTTGGGGTATTATGTTGAGAGTTCTATCTCACATTTTACAAATTAACAGGAGGCAGAATATTGTGTTACTCAAAATAATGAACTTTCTGTTTTATAACATTTTAAGTGTTAGTTTTCTCCTTTTTGACACTCAGGAATTAATTTACTATTTATTTCTCTACATCGAGCCCTTAGAGAAAACATAAAAGCATAAATTTATGATTGTTATAATCATTTTGCCTTATGACCAGGTATTTTAAAAATAAAGTTATATAAGTTAGTGTTATTATTTGAAAACTTATATAAAAATTGAGTAAGCACTGCACATCTCACATTATGATACATTGCAACAAAGTTAAAGTAATTAACTACCTGGCCAAAAAAAAAAAAAAAAACCAACAACCTGTCAAACAGTAACAGTAAAGACTTTCTAGATGAATGGTGATACATAGAAGTCCATATTTCAGTTTTCATTCATACATCAACTTCTGGTTAATAAAAGAAAACAAACACAACTTGCTTTCTAGTGCCAGAAGTTGATTGGCCAATTTATGATTAATAATGAAAACTTGATATTACCATCTTCACAAAGCATTTTTATCCATGTATCTTAATAGGCATGTGAGGTAAACATTACTACCACCAGTTTAAGACAAAAGAAACTAGGGATGGGAAAGATTAAGGCTTGTCTATAAATAAGGTCGCTAGAATCTAGAACTTGTGATACCAGAGTCATTGCTACTTTTTGTATGCTTTTATTTTTATTTATGTATTTATGTATGTATTTATTTATTTATTTATTTATTTATTTTTATCAGTACTGAGGATCGAACTCACTACCGCGTGCTTGCAAGGCCATTGCTACTTTTCAATGTTGCCCATTTGGGCTTCTTTTGGTTTGGTTTGGTTTGGCTTGGTTTGGTTTTTGTTAGTGTTTTATTTTGTTTTGTTTTGTTTTTTGACACAGTATCTCATTATACAGGTAGCCTTAAGTTCACTATGTCCAGGCTGGCCTCAAACTCGTGGTGATCCTCCTGCCTCAGCCTCCTGGGTGATAGGATTAGGGGAATATATTACCATGCCCAGCTCCACTTTAGCTTCTTTTCAGATTTGTGGAAGAGAGTTTAGAGACCCATTTCTAATTAAAGTTTTCACTTTCTCAGTGAACAAACTAAGGAACACAGAGGGCCTTACCTTAAGATTGGCAGGCATTAAAAAGCTAAAGAGGAGATTTTTGTGCCAGGTACTCTTGGTAGGTAGGTAGATAGGTAGGTAGATAGATAGATAGATAGATAGAAGATATCAATTGATTGATTTTTGTGTCAATTACTCTTTTAAGATAAACAGATGTCAGATCAATTCAATCTTCACAGTACCTTCATGAATTAAGCATAATATTGTCACAGATCAAGTAACTCCAAAATTCACTGCTAATTATAGCAGGATTCAAACCCAGCCTATTAATTCCAAGGCCAGAGTGTTTAACTGCTGGACTTTTTATCTTTGAAAAGTTAACTGTTTATCTTAAATGGGTTAAGTGTATTATGGGAGGGAGGTGTTTGAAGCAGGGTCTCACTATGTATTCCATGTTGGTCTTGAACTCTTAAATCACCTAATTCAGCCTCCAGTGCTATAATTATAAGGGTGTATCACCACACCAGGCCCTCAGGATTTTTAGATGGGCTGAGAATACTTTCTGTAGTTTACTGACTCTCAAATAGATCTTAGGATATTTTCTTAGGATTTTAGTATCCTATTTTTTATTTTTATTTTTATTTTAAAGAGAATAAAACAAAAGAAAACAGAACAAAGCAAATCAGAACAGAACAATGTAAGCAACACAGCATTATTATCCTATTTTATAAATGAAGTTGTGACTTGACCAAAGTCTTAGCTTATTAAGTGACTATTTTAAATTAGAATGTAGGTTGTCTCATTTCTAGCTCAGTGCTTTTGTATCAGTTCACGTGATCTGCCCATGATGAAATTTTGTCCAAGCAGCAAACATGTCTACATCCTTCATTCACACTGCAGTATATTTTCCTGTCTGTCCTAAAATACAGTTAGGTCAGTATTGTTCCTTGTTTTACAGAGTTTATACCTTATGGAGCAGCACATAGTAATGGAAGTATCTTATTAACACAAGGAACTTCTACTACTTTAAAATCTTTTAATGCTATTAATATATAGTCCTATTTAAAAACAAAAACAAAAACAGTAGCACCCTAGAAAGCTATGGCAAGAGGATCACAAGCTTGAGCCCAGCCTGGGCAACTTAATGACTTACTGAGATGCTGTGTAAAAACAAAAAATGGACTAGGGATGTAGCTCAGTGTAAAGGCCTTGGATTAAATCTCCAATATTGATAGTAGAAGTAGTAGTAGTAATAGTAGTACATAGACATGACAAAACTTACGTCTTGCAATTCAAGCAAGAGTGTAAAAAAAAAAAGTAACAGATTTTCTTCAGGGCCTTTGTAGAGGGAGAGAGGGAAAGGAAAGGGATGGGAGGGGAGAGGAGGGAAAAAGGGAAGAAAGAGTAAGCAAAAGGCAGGCAGGCAGAAAAAAAGACAAGAAAGAAAAGAAAGCTAGGTCATTCTGACTTCTTATGGAGTAGAAAGCTAGTTTAGTTTTTTTCATGTTGCTGAATCTAGTTTGGAATCATTTTTTAATTCCTAGATCCTTGAGTATAGAAAGCTCACTCCCTAGAGCCTGGTTTCCTGATAGTGGAAAGTAAAAGATTAAATAGAGCTGACACTAAATTGATTGACATTTTGACATTTCAGACTATGAAAGAAAGGGAATTTATGGGCCAGGGGTTTAGCTCAGTGGTGTAAGTGCCTGCTTGGCAAATGCAAGGTCACGAGTTCAATCCCCAGCACCAAAAAAGAAAGGGAATTTTTACAACTTTGTTTTTACTTTAAAGAGAATAAAACCAAACAAAATAAAGCAGAATAAAGCGAATCAAAACAAAACATTGAAAGTGATACAGGACTTCAAAGCAGGATAATAGGAAATCAACAATGATTACCATAATGCCTCTTGTTTATCATCAAAGTTGCTGCCTATCAGACATAATAAAATCAAACAAAACAGGACAGAATAAAACCAGTCAAAACAGAACATTGAATAAAGAAAAATCAAATGAAACAAAACAGTGAGAACAATATTGGATTTCAAAAATAAAACAGAAGGAAATTCCCCATATTGCTATATTACATATTGTTATCCTCTTAATATATGCTCAGACTACTGGCCTTAGGCCTGCAAAATCAATCAAACAATACAAGCATTATGTTTGTTTTTGTACCTCAGTTGCTATCAACTCAGCCTGTCCTTGGGAGACCAGCCAGTTGCTTGGGAGAAGAATTCTTGTCTCTCAGCTCCCGTGCTCACAGGAAGGGCAAATTGTTTGTTTCTCCTCCCAAGCCCAGCATGACTTCTACCAACTCATGGGAAGGGCATATTGGCTTGTTTCTCCTCCTGGGCCCCACATGGCTTGCACTGGCTCACAAGAAGAGCAAATCAGCTTCTTGTTTCTCCTCCCACACCCTTTTGTGCAACTTTTTAAAACAGACAGTAGCAGATCTATTTCCTTAAAAGTATCCTAGTTTGCAAAGATGATTTAATTCTTTAAAAAATCAAGAAGCATGTTCTAATACTTTCCAATTTCCTATGTTAGGAATTTGACTTTCAAAAGCTTTTGAAAAGCTGAGTGAGGATGTTATGATAGTCTCTGTACCTGAATAGGCACTAACAAGTCTTTTAGGGGAAACCAAAAGATCAGACCCTTCTGGGTAATCACTATAGAAACCTTTTTATTTTTTATTAAAAAACGTATACATATTTATAAAAGCTATATGAAATTGTTAGTGTTTTTGAGTGCAGAGATAAGTCTGAATGGAATTAAGACATTTCCTGCTGAATTCTTTTTCAGACTGATACACATGATTACTATGCATCATCTTTCCTAAACGACATCATTTAGTGTTGACTACAGTAAAATTCTTTCTCTGCTGTGTCACAAAAGGAATTGTAGTCACCTTAACAGTGCTGTTTAAAGTCCCTACTGCCTTTTTTGATCACAGCAGGAGACTGTAATAAATTACAGCCTGGAAGAAGTTTCAAACTGGCAAGTTTGCCAGATATTTTAAGCAATTTATTTTAGGGTGTATCAGCAGATTTTTTTTCTTACACTGCCATTTGGGTGCCTGCTGACACAGCCTGAATAAATCTTTCAAACATTTTCCTTCCTAGAGATGGATGAAGATGATGAAACTCCAAGATCTAGACCCTCTGTTAACTCTTCACCTCCCTTTTGGTTCCTTCCTATTAACACATCTCCAGGAAACTTAGATATCACTTTCCATTGGAGTTTACAATATTTGAACTTCCTAAATTCCTTGGCAACAGCATTAAATTTTATTGAAGGATTATTTAGCAAAAGTTGGTTCTGATTTTAGACCTAGAATATTTTAGATAATTTCATTACTAATTTTTAAAAACTGTCAAATTTTGTAATAGCCTGAATATGTGTATAACACAAAGATAAAAATCAAGACTTGATTTCTAGTATGCTGAGATTTAAAGTGATTTCTTTCTAATTTTAGTCTTTTGTCTAACTGTACTGAAGTCATTTTTTAAAAATTACTAATTTCTGGCTTTGGGTCCCAAAAGGCAGCTTCACTGCCAGATACACATTTTAGTAAAATATTTAGAAATTTTAAAAATACTGATGCCTGAAAATATTTGCTCTGATATCATGAGACCAGAAGGGCAAGAGATAAGGGAGCTAACTTACTGAGAGCTTGCACTGCGCCAGATCCTTTTGTAAGCCACTAGGCAGCATGCAGGAGAGAGGGGAGTCTCATTTTGCAAAGAGCTGGTTTCTGGTCAGGTGAAAGGCAGTTCTCAATGAGTTGGAGGAAACATGGTAAAGGCTTAACCCTGTAAAGTCATCAGAGAATACTACCGGTAAAAGCTGTGGGTCTGGAGGCACAAATGAGGTCATCTCCCTACACCCTGAATGTTTCTGTGTCTGAGAAGTGAGGATACAATCTCTAGCCTACCTTCTCAATCTTGGCTGCACGTTGGAATCGCCTGAGGAAAACTAAAAAGTACATCTAGAACCCTCCAGAAATTCCGATTTGATTGCTCCAAGATGCACCCTGGGCATTTGGAATTTTTAAAAATCACAAGTAATTTACAAGCACAGCTAACGCTGTTAATCCTTGGAGGATGGCTAACCAAGCCCTATTTATGTTTATTTACAAGGGTTAATAGATGTTATCAACAGTGTAAGATAGCTTTCTTTTTTCCCCACCATAGCTTCAGCTGTTCTGTTAGGGGGAAAAAATCCAAAAACTAACTTAGAATACCCCAGCAAATAGAGGGCATGAATATTTGTTTCATTTATGCATGTATAACCTTTTAAGAATTCAAAAAATGGGCTTGAGGTACAATGCATAGAGCAGGTTAAGAAGCAGGACTTTTCTGTTGGGACATTTCCCCTCAGAGAAATTCTAACTTTTCCCACACATCCCCTGCGGGGCCTCGTTTTGCCTTGCAAGCCAGGACGCGCGCCAGGGCTGGATCCGCTGTGAGCTTCGCGCTCCGGGGCGGGGCGCCGGCAGGGCCGACCCTCCCAGCCCGCCAGACCCTCCCGTCCTCGCCCCGCCCCGGACGCGGGCTGGGACCCAACTGCTGGCCGCTTCGGGAAACCCAGACTGCAAAGCGGATCCGCCAGGCTTCAGCGGCTTGGTTTACGCTCCCCGGCGGGCACTGTTGGGCTGCTGAGAGCGAGCGCCTTTGCCTCTGGCCTGGCCGGAGTCCTACATGAGCCCCTCGTGCCGAGGCAGGGTGGGAGCCAAGATGCGGGGCCGGGAGCCTTGAGTTGGCCCCATGACCCTGAGTATTTCAGCCGGCGAAAGGACGGCGTCCCCCGCCTGCACCTGCAGCCTCTGTGGCCCCGACATGATCCCGTATTTCTCCGCCAACGCTGTCATCTCGCAGAACGCCATCAACCAGCTGTGAGTGCTCCGCAAGCCCTGCCCGCTTCCGCGAACGCTCGGAAAGTTTGCTTTTCAGTGGGCGCTTCCCCGCATCCTGGGGAGTGAACTAGCGCGGGAGGGTGAAAGTGCAGCCTGGGTCCTCTGAGTATCCGGGGGCTAGATGATGGGGTGAAGTTGTCGGTTGGTTAGTGGAGGCCGAAAGTGTCCCGGAACGGAGGAGTAGGAGTGAGCAGAAGAATCTGATTGTTTGGGAGAAACTCTTGGGACTCTGAAAATGGGGTGATCCCAAAGAAGTCTGTGGTGACCAAGTGACAGCTGAGCCGTATGTCACACAGGAAATTGTGAGCGAAGGGTGGTTGGTAGAGTGAAAACAGCCGGCCAGAAATGCGAGGGGTCTCTGGGTCCTGCTGGTGATCAGCCTCCTGTGGTGGTGGGTTTTGCTAGAGTGAGTTTGCGCGTGACCGTACGGTTCTGTTGTAGACCGTTTGCTCGGGTTGGCTGTTGTCTGGAGGTATTTCAAAAAAGTAGATTGCAGTAGCTTAGCAGTTTTTATTTCCCCCTTCCTTACTTGTATGTGCTCATAACCCACGTCTGCATGTACTCGCAATCACTGAAGTGCAAGAATCAAGCGCATCTTCAAATTGCCACTGTTTTTAAAGTCTTTAGAGTTGTCATGCCCTTGCATTGTGGTTTAGTTATTTGTGAGAACTGTGTGTGCTGAAGTTTGTGGTTAATCTCACCTCACAGTTAGAACGTTCAAAGAAGAGGAACTCCACCCCTTCAACATGCATCCTTAAACTAGTGGAGTGTTTAAGGTTACTGTAGATAGCAACAGTTTGGTCTGGGTTCATGAGTTGGCACTCACTCCGAAGTATCTTCAGAGAAGTTACGTACTGAGATTTTCCTAGACTCCCAGCGCTTCAGTGAGGTTACTGTCTCTCTCCTTCCTGAAAAACTCTACAGAAACTTATCATTACCCCGTAATAAAGGTCTGGAAAATAGCATGTGAGATGATTTATAATCTTTTATAACTGATTTATTATTTTAATTGATGATTGGCTGTTCTGTCCTCCCAAATCAAACTCATTTGTGTTTCACTTCTTTTCATTTGTGTTGATTTGTGGTACAGCACCTAAACAAAGAAAAAGAAAAAGAAAAAAAGTGATTTCTCTGTCCTGTTCTATCAACTCTTAGCAGTTAAACTTCCTTCCTTGCATTTTCCCTTCTGAAAGGCCTTGAGGAGGCAGGGTGGAATGAAAGAGAAGCAAGAGAGTGAATAATTTCAAACTGGATAATCCATGTCAAAATAACAGTGTTAACAGTACTTTTTAAAAAGACTGTGGAGGCTGAGTGTGGCAGTGCACATCTGTAATCCCAGTACTTGGAAAGCTGAGGCAGGAGGATCACCATGAGTTCAAGGCCAACCTGGGCTACATAGTGTGTTCAAGAGCAGCCTGAACTACATAGCCAGACCCTGTCCATTTATGTGAGGTACCTGGAGTAGTCAAAATCAAAGACCGAAGGAATGGTGGTTGCTAGGTGTTGATGGAGAAGGGATGAGAAATTTATGTATAATGGGTACAAAGTTGCATTGGTGGAAGATAAAAAAATCTAGACTAGATGGTAGTGGGGGTTGCACAACATTGTGAAAGTACTTAATGCCCCAAATTGTATGCTCAAATGACTAAAATGATGACTCACATATATTTAATAACAATAAAAAAGAATTTTAAAAAATTTTTCTGCAGTGCTAGGAATCAAACCCAAGCCCTTGTATATACTAGTCAAATATTTATCAATGATCTACACCTCCAATCCAAAAAGTTTGCTTTTTGTTTACTTGTTTGTTCCTTAGTACTGGAGATTGGACCCCAGCCTGTCCCATTGAGCTACATGCCCAACCTTTTTTTTTTTTTTTTTTTTTAAGACAGGGCCTCACTGAGTTGCCTAAACTGAGATTGAATTTATAATCCTCCTACCTTAGAGCTTGCAAGATTTTGGGAGGAAAAAGAGTTTTAAATCATACTTCCTAATGTAATTAAACAAATCCAGATACTTTTTCTGATTAGTGTCTGAGTAAATCAATTGACTTTTGTTTCTTCCACTGTAAAAGACAGATACAGTAGTACTACCCTATGAGACCATAAGAGATCATGTATTCGGTAACACTTTACAAACTCTAAATCACTGCACAAAAACTAGCTAACTGAAATTAACTAATAGCTAATACTTGTCACAATGCCAAGCATTTACTATGTATTATCTCACTTAATCATTGCAGCAACCCTATTTATTCTGTTTACACATAATACACCTGAGGCCTAAAGAAGTTAAATAACTGTCCGAAATCTATATAGGTAGCAAGTTTAAAACAAACAAACAGACAAAACCCTGTCAAATCTAGATTTATTTCCTCAGCCAGTGTTCTTTTTTTTTTTAATTTAAAGAGAATAAAACCAAATAAAATGAAACAGGACAAAGCCAGTCAAAACAAACCAATGTAAGTGACCCAGGACTTCAAAACAATAGGAAATCAACAATAGTTACCATAATGCCTCCTGCTGTCTTCAAAATAACTGCAGATACCTTCAGCCATAGTAAAAATCAAAGCAGAACAGAATAGAACTAATAAAAACAAAACAATGAGTGCAATAAAAGACTTCAAAATAAGATAATAGTAAATCCAAAATGGCTACCATAATATATCTTGTTGTCTTTCAAATAGCTACTCATGCCATTGGATACAATAAAATGAAACAAAGCAAAGAAGCCCAAAACCCAACCCACCAAAACAATGAAAATGATACAGGACTTAAAAATAAGACAATAGGGAATCAACAACGGCCACCACCCTCAGGAGATCCCCCATAAATGCCACACTGTGTACTTCCTTCCCCTGAACAGATGATCAGACCACTGGCTTTAGACCAGCAAAGTCAGCGAAACACTAAACACTACCAACATTAAATTGTATTGCGCCTCGATAGCCATCATCACAGCCTGTGTTCCTCCAGATCAGCTGGTGGCCATGACAGGGAAGAGGGAGTGCAGAGCAGGGGGTGTTGGCTCTTCTTGTTTCCCAGCCCACATGCAGGAAGGGGCTGGCATCTGGCTCTTATCCCAGCAGCCTGCATATGGTGCCAATTCACAGGGAGGGCTTGCTTCTTGGCGACTTCTTGTTCTCGTTCCTCACAGTCCACCTAGGCCAGTATTCTTAACAACCATAAAAATATTTTGTGTAGGTGGATATAAGATCACTTTTTCCTTTTTTGGTGGTACTGAAGGGCACTATCACTAAACCACATCCCCATTGCCAAATTGCTGATGCTGGACGCCAATTCAAAATCCTTCTGCCTCAGCCTCCTGAGTAGCTGGATTACAGGTGTGCCCCATTGTACAGCAGGGTACAAGATCATTTTTGAGAGTTTCCAGTCTTAGGAATCATCTTTGCTGACAACTCCAACCAGTAAAAAATATATTTACTATACTGTACTGAGTCTTGCTGCTTTCAAGGAATTTTCAGAGCGTTTTTTGTTTCTTGCCACTTCTTTGTTCTTAAAGGAGACTTGCTATAATATTTACTTCTAAACTGTATTTATTGGTATTGCTTTGAATGGTATGTTTGCTTAACATTTATAATGTTGTCCAACTCCTCAAATCAGTAGAAATCATACTGAATAAAAGTCTAAATTTGGCTGGGGATAGTGGCACACCCCCATAACCCCAGAACTCAGGAGGCTGAGACAAGAGGATCACCATGAGTTCAAGGCCAGCCTGATTTACATAGTGAGGCCCTGTCTCAAAAAAAAGTCTAAATTTATGATCTTAAGCATAGTCACTGTTGCCTGAGATCATATGAAAATGTGGGTAGATAAGCATTTTTTAAAAGTCAGATTTCCAAAATAATCAGTGATCTTAATAAAAGTTAAGAACTTCTTTTCTAAAGAAGTGTCGTTTCTAAGACCTAATACTCTAAACCTTAAGTGATGTGTGAACATTTCATGTGATAAATAGTAGTGACTAATGAGAGTAACTAAAAGACTTGTATTTAAGGTAGAAGTGATGATTAACTCCAAAAAAAATTGTATTTTAGGGGAAGAGGTTCCTTGACCCAAGAATACTCTTAGCCTAAGAGTTCTCTTTGTCAGTAGAAGGTCTTGCTTTTATGAAGTTTTCTTCACTTTCTTTGCTGCCTTAGATTTGCTGTGTAATTAAATACCAAAGTAACAAATCCTATGAGAACTAGGTCAAAGAATAACAGACCAGAGATCCTAGAGGCTCTCCTATGGGGAAAGGTTGTAACCTTTTAAGTATAGCCTTTGAACACCAGTTTTGGTGATGTCATAGGCTTTCCTTTTTACTCTTATAAATTTATTTTTATTACTATATGATTGTAGTACATGATGTTTACCTTTATTATGGGAAATTGGTACATGCACATAACACATCTAATTCCTTTTATTTCCCCTTCTCTTCTACTCACCCCCTTCCCTCCATCTCCAGATTCATTCCCATTTGCAAAAGATGTATCTCTGTTTTATTTGCCTTTGAGTCAGGATTTTGTCAAGTTGCCCAGGCAGGCCTTAAACTTGGGAACTTCCTGCTTCAGCTTCCCAAGTAGCTGAGACTATAGACATGTGCTATCATGTCAACCCATTCAAAGATTCTTTGCAACTTCCTAACTTTGAATTTGGGGGAGTGTGTGAAATTATAGAATAACTAGTGTATTAATCTACTTTACCAGTTATCATGTCATTGTTAATGACATCTATTGAAGAGATAAAACATGCAATAAGTAAAAGTACAATTTGGCCTATAGTAAATGCCAGATGAATAACTCAGTTGATAGTTGAGGCTTTTAGAATTCAGAGAAGAGAAAGGTGTCATTATAAATAAGCCCATTAAGAAGGGATTTATGGAATTTGAATCCAAACTAGCACTATGCTCCTCTTAAATGTCTTGTTTCATGTGAACATTGGTAAAGGATAATTACGTGGTGAGGAAAGGGGGAAGAAAGGAACTCTTGTTGTGGTCATCAATAAATGAATGGATAGGGAATATATGGTATATATACACAATGGAGTATTACTCAGCCATAAAGAATGAAATTCTGCCATTTGCAGGAAAATGGATAGAAGTGGAGGATATCATGTTAAGCAGAGTAAGTCAGACAGAAAAAAGACAAGTATGTTTTCTCCTGTATATGCAAACAAAACAAAACAGAATGACAGGGAAATAGAAGAGCCTGGGTACAAGGGAACACAACACAATCAACACTTGATATATGGATATGTGGAAATATCACAGTGAATCTATTAATTTTTAAAATTAATAAGTGATAACTAAAAAACTTGAAAATGGATATTCATGATCCATAATAAGGTCCAACTCTGAATTTTCTTACACTGATTATTGACTTTATATTATTTTCTGTGGTGACTATGTAAAAATTTACAGCTTTTTTATCTTTTTGCAACCTTGTTCACCCTTCGTTATCCCTGCAAAAGGCTGGTCAGATTCATGAGCTCAGGATCTTATCAATGCATTTCATCTCTGCTGTTCTCTAAATTTTGAGAATGAAAGCTAGTTGATTTCCAAGAGCTAAACTGAATGAAAAGTGTTTCTGACTTACAATGGAGTTCTTAAGAGAATGCTGCTGCTTCATCTCACTCTTCTGTCAGGGGCCCCTTTAAGTTACTTTGTTTTCAAAAAAATAAATGAATGAATTACTTTGTTTCTCTGAAAGTATACTCATGTACTGAGTTCTTATAAACATCAAAATTTTTAATTTCCTGTCATTGCATCATCTTTATTTTTGTGGGGACCTTTAGTTGGAAAACCTTTTCATGGGAGACTGAATTTTCAATGTGAATTTCTCTTTCTAAGACATGAGTGAAATAAACAGATTCAAACAGTGAGTGAAACTGAACCTCTTTAAAATCCTTCTGGTCTGATTATGAGATATTTCATTCTATTCTATTCTATTCTATTCTATTCTATTCTATTCTATTCTATTTATATTTATCCTGCTACTGGGGATTGAACCTATACTAAGGAAGTACTTTACCACTGAGTTAAACCCCATTTCATTTTTTTTTCCACCTGTGATACTGGGGATTGAAACCAGGAGTGCTCTACTACTCAGCTATAGCCCCAGCCTTTAAACAAACAAACAAAGGTTTTTTTGACATAGGATCTTGCTAAATTGCCCAGCAAGGTCTCAAATTTGCAATCCTGAAACTTCAGCCTCCCCAGTAGTTGAGATTATGGATATGTGCCAGCATGCCTCCTTCCTTTTTTTTTTTTTTAACCCTTTTAAGTTTTGAGTCTTCCTGAATTATCCAGGCTAGCATCAAACTTGTAGCAATCTCCTGCCTTAGTCTCCTAAATGCTGCGATTACAGGTGTGTGCCACCGTGCCCAGCAACATTCTTTTTTAAAACTCTTCAAGTCCTCTTGGGTCATGTATGCAGAATAAGTAGTACTTACTCCTACTAATATTAGTGTGGTATTTGTAATGAAACAGATCAGAGTTTCATAATTTCACCATTTAGCTGTCTGACCTCGAACAAATCATATGATCACCCTAAACCTTAGTTTGTAAAATGGAACTTGTAATACCCATGAAGTTTAAATATAGTATATTTGTGAGGTCCTGGTGATAGTAAGTACTCAGTAAATTAAATCATAGCTAATATTTTTGCTCTTTTTGCTGTTTTGATATGAGCCACATTATAGAAGAACAAATTAGAATACATAGCAGCAACCTTCCCTGATGATGAAAAGTCTATAATTTGCATTATTACCATAATTTCACCGACTGTGTATTAGAATAGGAGATAAAAAATGCTGTATAAGGGCCGGAGATTTAGCTCTGTGGCGTAAGTGCCTGCCTGGCAAGCGCAAGGTCATGAGTTCCATCACCAGCACCAAAAAAAAAAAAAAAAATGCTGTATAAGACAGGGTTCCTGTAGTCAGGATGCTAGATGTGTTAAAGAGGTAAGACATGTCAACAGAAGGATAAGTAAGAGTGCAATTTGTTATACACTAAGTATCAGATGAATAGTGTAGTTGGTGTCTTAGGAATTTAGAGATCAGAAAGTATCATTGTAAATGAGCCTATCAGGAAAGAATTTCTAGACATAGGGTCTGAACTAGCCCTCTGCCTCTCTTAAATGCCTTGATTTGTATAAATATTGATAAAAGATACTTATGTAGTGAAAGAACACTCCTGTGGCAGATATTAATGCTATATTACAAATAATTTTTCAGTTAATGATTATTATTGATCATTTGTGGTTTTAAAAATTCTAGAAAGGCTTTTGTGTAGATAAATAGTATACTTTTGAGAATTGCTGTGAGCATATTTTGGGTATAAGTTTTAATTTTTGGCAAAGTTTTAATTGAATATTCACTAAGTACATAACATAGAAACCAGTGTTTGCAGACTTTACACAGCTTATTTGGGAAAGCTGCCAGTTTTGAAATTCTGTTATTACCGAAATCAGTACCAGTGGCTGGTAGAACAATGTGAAACCCCCACAAGCAGCGTAAGAGCAAAAATTGTTAAACTGTCTGCTAATGGCTTTATGGGTTTAAAAAAAAAAAAAGTACATTTAAGTAATCCAAACTAAACCTCTTTCTCTGCTTCCTCCACATGCTTACCTCTAAATATTATTACATGGGCATCATGTGGTAAGCAAGGTGATTCCCATGTCACAGAGGGCTTGCAATATTTATAGTAGAGTGAGATATAAAGGGAAAGGTGAACTGATTGCTGTTTTTCCTTGTTCTTACTGCCTTAGTCACCAGTTTAATGGCCTGTTTGCCAATTAATGGCTCAACTTTTCGGCATTTTGTATAGGCATTGTGCAGCTCTATGATTTCTAAATAAAACACAACCATCCTAGTGGATTTGGCAATCTTTTCCAGAAATAGTAAGCCTGTGATTAATTATGTCAATTAATAAATTTCTAGAACTATATAAATGACATGTTACACTAAGCCCCAGTGATAGCTTAATGAGACTGCATCAAAAAGGAGTTAGTCTAACTACTAAAAGTGTAGTGATTATACCTTGACAACACTGATTGTTTTTGTTTTTAGTACTGGGAATCGAACTCAGAACCTTGTGCTTGCCAGGAAGGCGCTTGTGCCACAGAGCTAAATCCCCAACCCCAACAACACTGTTTTTTAAAGACAGGTTCTGGCTATATAGTTCAGACTGGCCTCAAACTTGCAGTGATCCTCCTGCCTCAGCCTACTGAGACCTGGGATTATACATATGCACTACCATGCCCAGCCCAGCTATTACACTGACAAACTGAGACTAGGTTAGATAAACTGTACATTTATTTCCATTAGTGATTCTCACTGAGTTAAAGCCTAATTATTTTTTCAAAGTTAAGGAAAAACTGAAGACTGTAAACTAACTAGTTATCTCTAATTTACAATTAAACACTCATTGTTTTAATCATACTTTTCTATTATTGTCTCTTTGGAAGTATATCTGTTGAGAATCCACTGTAGTCCTGGCTGTTAATATATTGGAACTTATTTACCCCATGGCTATACGCATGATTTAGTTATCATGGTGGTCCACTATGCCTGTGGAGTTTACTTGTCCTGTTTCTATTGCCATCTTAGATTCCTGGAGAAATTCTCAGTAAAGTTATATATCCTTTTTTGTAAAAAAAAAATGTTAGTGTTACTATAAGAAAGTTTACTAAGCTTTTATTAAAAAACAATCTGCTCTTCATTTAAAATCAAAATCAACAAATACTGGATATCAATGCTATCCTTTATGGCAGTCTTACAAGTCTGTTTTCAGTTCCAAGTGGGGAATCACCTGCACTTTTTCAAAACTGTAATTTATATGTGTGTGTGTGTGTGTGTGTGTGTGTATTATATATATATAATATATATATATAGTTAATACCTTCATTCTCTGCAACCTACTCAGCTTAAAAATGAACTTGTCCTAGATGACTGATTTCTTTAAACTTATCAACAAAGCAAAAAGTACTGGCTACTATTTTAATATTTACAGATAATATATATTAGAGAAAAATCATAAAACATTGAGTTGTTGCACCTCCCCTCAGAAGTATTATGCTTATTCTTATCTGGGAAGATAACACTATTAACACTATCCAGTCTTCTTTTCTGTATGTACTTTTTAAATGTGATTGTCCTGTGTTACTGGTCTGTATAATCTTAAGGGATTTTTCCCCCTTGTAGCATATATGGGTGTATCCTGCCATTGTCCTCAAATGTGTTTCTTTCATATCTTTTTTACTGGTTGTTTGTGTTTCATTGAACTGTTTCATGTTCTGTACTATTGTTGAATATTTTGATTGTGTCCAGTTTTTACAGTTATAAAAAAAGACTCAGCAAATGCGCCTAAAGTGTTGCATATATCTCTAAAAGCAATATCCACAAGCTCAGTTCTGGGATTCCTAGGCCAAAGGGCATACATATTTGTGAGGTTTTTTAATACAGATTGCTAGTTTGATTACCAGTTGTAACTGATATCTGTACTCCAGCCTGCAATTTTAGTGATTTTTGTAAAATTCCTGAAATGATAAAAAGTAAAAGTACTATATATAAAATTTTATCTTCAGTTCATCTGAGCTACTTGGAGACAGAAATGTTGATCTTTACCTGTCTTTGCTATTGAAACCCTCATTTGTATGTATACACAGATGAGAAATGCTTTGATTTGTAAGCTATTTGAGCAGAACTAATGGAAAGATGAAATAATAGTACACCAATAGTGAAGATGAAAAAAAGGTCATTATTCCAGAGTGTTTTGAGCATATATGTAGTGGTTTTGTTTTGTTTTTTGGGACAGGGTCTTGCTATAAAAGTTCAGGCTGGCCTCAAATTCACTTATGTAGCCCAGACTGGCTTAGATTTCATAGCAGGTCTCCTGCCCCAGCCTCCCAAGTGCTGGGATTAGGTATGCACCACCATACCTGGCTAGTGTTTATGAATTTAAGTTTGCTGCCTACATTTTTATTTTATTCTAAAATCATCAATTTTAGAGCCAAAATACAACCAAACTTCCTCAGAGTCTTTCAGCAAATTAACTTAGATCTTAAACATGCCATTGTGCTCATTTTAGGAAGGTTAAAGCTGGTCTCTGGGGCACAAAGTTGTAATCTCAGCATATTAACAGTCTGAGTTAAAATCACAAGTTTGAGCCCATCCCAGGCAACTTAGTGAGCCCGTCTCAAAAAATAAAAGGGCTGGAGACATTGCTCAGTGCAAAGACCCAGGATTCAATCCTCACTGCACACTCAAAAGAGTTACACATCATTGTAATTTTATATAGTACTATCTTACTAATAATACTGAAATTTAAAGATGATCAAATACATTTAGTTTGTTAATGCTAGTGACTATACTAAACAGTGGATGTATTTCACAAATTAAAAGGTTTGTTTTTTTAGGGAACATACCATTTGAATTTTTTGAGACTGAGTATTGAGTACTGAGTAAAGGACAAAGAAGACTGCATGCATTTCTTAGACTCTTATTTGAATGTCACCAGCAGATCTAACCAGTATCCACAGGGATCTGTGGCAAATTGGGGGGGGGGGAGATTTTAAAATTTGGGAGAGAAAAGCCACCACTGCATACTGGCTTTAGGAATGCTAGTTGCTTGTCTTTCTCTGAAACCAGCCTACTTTTTTAATGAAAGTGTGTGCTTAGATCACAGGCAGGGAGAATAATTTAGGGTGAAGTTTCACTTTTTGTAGTGGCAAAGTCCTAGACATACTGCTGGAATAGAGGATGGATTTAGCACCCTCTCTTCAGATCATATCTCTGCCCACAGCCCATTTCTTTTGCTTTACAAGTCTTTGTTTTTTGGAGACTGGACCTCTGTGGCTGGCTTGTCCAACTGCTGTCAGAGACTAAAGGTGACTGCTAAGAAAGCCAAAGGTCACGGCTGGGGATTTAGCTCAGCAGCATAAGCACCTTCCTGGCAAGTGTGAAGTCGCCTTTTTTTGGTGAAAAAAAACACAAAACAACAACAAAAAAGAAAGCCAAAGGTCAAAGTGAATCAGGCAGAGACAATCTGACTTTATGGGGGAAAACATCTTTTTTGAGCTTGTAGAAGTCAAAAACTGAATTGCAGCTTGGGAAGTGCCCAGTTCCTTCTATTAAAACTCCTTTCAACTCCAAAGGAAATGCACAGACTGTGTCTATAGTCATCAGGAATAGAAAAGAAACAAAACTTCTTTAAAAGGCATGACTTACTTAAATTGAATTGTTTTGGAGATTTCAAACTCCAGAGATGATTTCTGTGGAAATGTTGCTTTATTTACTGTGAGCTAGCACGTATCAAATCCAAAATATCAGTAGGATCTTTTGTTGGGTTTCAAAATAGAAAGTCAAGTAGATGAGATTCAGGTATTTCATTTATTAACACATGACCTTTTGCTCTGTTAGTAGGATGTGGTACAACAACAACAACAACAAAAAATAGAAATAGCAAATAACATTTGTATTTCTTATTAGGACAAACATTTTTTAATTCAGTTGGCTTTTACCAAGTATTTTGCTAACTTCAGAATTCAGATACTACACATATATGATTCTCAGCCTGATTAGAAGTCTGTTTTTCAGGGCCAAGGATTTAGCTCAGTGGCATAAACGCCTGCCTAGCAAGTGCTAGGTCATGAGTTCAATCCCTGGTACCAAAAAAAAAGTCTGCTTTTCAATCCCTGTCCTTTAAATTAGCAGTGGTCCTTTTGTATAGTCTGTGAAACCATAGCTGTTACTTTTGTCTTCTAGTCTAGTGAAAACATTATAAGCAGAACAGCTTCATAATTTGCAGGACTGTTTATTAAAAAATAATTAAGAATTTCAAGATACCACCAACAGAATATGAAACCAAGTATGGAACCCTCCCACGCACCAGACCCTGTACAACTGCACATTAAAAGCCAATGAACTGTGGTCCTGACTTTGAGATGTGCAATTAAGTAGAATTGATAGAGCTCTACTGCTTATTCACAAGTGTTTTTCTAAATCTTTGTTTTCCCTTTCTATTCTTTATCCTCCTTTAAAACTTCTGCGGTTCTGTTTTGTCCTCCTGCCAGTATTAGAGAACCTGCAGCAAGAATTGGGAATGTGTATACTTCTCTTAGTCCATGTGAAAACTTCTAGAATAGTATTTCCTTTTAGTTGACTGGTGGAATAATCCAGGTTAAGACTTTGTTTTAAGGAAAGGCAACGTTGAAATACATATTCTACATTATAGTTTTCTACATTCTTTCACAGTTAATATGTTTAATTCAAACAGTTATGCATTTAAGTCAGCATTTTTTCCTGTCATTTTATAAGTGAGAAAATTAAGTCTCAGAGAGATTAAGAGACTTTCTCAATGTAATTCATCTGGTAAAGCTATTCCAACCCGTGCCTTTTCTCATTAACTCTTTCTGCCTTTATAGTTCAGCAAACCACAGATAAGCTCACAGTATATCTTACTTTCTTAAAATTGATCTGTTTTACAGAATTCTCACCAGTTTTCCAATAATAGCTATTGGATATAATAATATTCATTAATATTACAATAAGTCTTCACTTTATTATTTCCTGTAACACTTAAAATAACTATGATAGTTTTTTAGCATAATTTTAAAGGAAAAAAGTTGGGATTTAAAGATAGTAATTGACTTGTTTAGGATACTTTAATTAGGGAAAGAGCAATGACTGAAATCCAGCTTACCTAACTTTGTATCACAGGTTTCTGTCCTATACTTTATTTGCCTCTAATTCTGTATCTCTACTTAGTAAATGTTCTCTCATTTATTGATCATCTATAATATGCCAGGTCCTAGGAATGCATCAGTGAACAAAGAAAACCAAGCTAGCTGCCAGAACATGTATTCCATAGTATAAATAAATTATTTTTAACAGTTATCTGTGGTGTACCTCTAAAGAAAAAAATAAAGCAGAACAAAAAGATGGAAAACAAAACTGGGAGAGAGGGTGAAATTTTATAGAAAATAGTCAGGTAATTGGTAAAACTGTTATTTGAACCAAACTGAAATCTAGAATTTATATAAATGTATACTAAATCAGTTTAGTATAAATGTATAATAAAACAACTTTTATACATAACAAATAATTGAATATGAGGTCACTGCAGTTGTAGACATAGCAATATGTAAGAGTTTTTTCTCCTACTTTTAATTATAGCAAGCTACCCAATAAAGTAGTGAAATCTTTTAAAATGTTTTGTCACATGGAAACCAAACACCTTGTATAAAAATGTAAGCCTCAGGAGTTTTTCAAAAGAAAAAATGTAAACACAAAGAACAGAAGCAGTTATTGAAGGCCACCACTTCAAATGTGTCTACAATGAGAGCATCATTCTTAGTGGCTAACTGCATTGCTAAAACTAAGAAGCCCTTTACTATTAGTGAAGATCCCACTGCTACTGAAAACATTTGTTATGAACTTTTAGGGGAAATTGCATTTGAAGTGATGGTACATATTCCTCTCTCAGCTAGCACTATAAATAGATGAATTGATGAAATAACAGGATTATTGGGTTACCATGGTTCACAATCCAGATTGATAGATCTGTCAATGTTGACAACAAAACAACAGTTCTTGTTAAGTGCAGTACATTTTTCAGAAAGATGTACGTAAGGGTATGTTACGTGCTTTTTGTTGCCACCAGCACCACAGCTGCAGAACTGTTCAACTATTTGAATTATTATATATTGTCACGAAAACTGGATTGGTCATTTTATGTCTGTATATGCATGGATAAAGCAGTTGTCATGGCTGGACAACTTTCTGGTTTCACCGTGCAGCTCAAAGAGGTCACTTTTGAATGTGAATGTGTGTACTGTGTCATCCTTAGAGAAATACTGCTAGCTAAAAACTGTCACCTGAACTTAGTAACATTTTTCAAGATGTAATTAAAATTATCAACCACATTAAAATACATACCCTTAACTCTTGTCTATTTATGCAACTCTGTGAGGAGATGGACGCAGTGCAGACATGTCTTAGGTTATACACAGAAGTGAGATGACTTTCTAAAGGTAGATCACTGGCCAGAGCATTTGAGTTATAAGAGCTGCACCAAAATTTATTTTAGAAAAGAATCACTACTGGGCAGCATATTTCAGTGACACAGAATGGGTTGCAAAATTCACTTACTCATGTGAATTCAGCCTGTTAAATGAACACAATCTAGCACTTCAAGAAGAATGACAGCTATATTCAAGTTGGCAGATGGAATGGCTACATTCAGTGCTAAACTGGAATTTTAAAGCCAGTGAGTGAACATTGAAATATTTTCCTAGCTTATTTTATTAGTACATGTTTGCAATATATAACAAGTGCATTCATCTTGGGGAATTAGTTTATATACATACTGCATTTTGGTCCTTATTACTTGTGCTTATCCTCCCCTCCCGCCCACCTCCTCCCATCTCCAGATCCCCTTCCCATCTTCAGAGTTGCTGTTATAAATATTAATCTTTGTAGTAAACATTATACCTTACATTTAATATTTTTCTCATGCAGCTTACATTACAAAATCCTAAAATCAGTAAAGCCCTAAATCTAGTCATTTCCTTTCATGCTCAATCACCTGTCACATAAAGCAGTGTTTCATATATTCTGACCTTAGATTTCTCCCTCTCTTTGAAAATAATTACTATAATTATATGGTGTGTTCTAGATAGCTACAGTATTTTAACAGACTCATGAAATGTGAAACCTCATTTACTGGTTAGATATAATTTTAATGAATTTTAAAATCTTGTCCATAGTCCATTATTATACCAAATTCCTATTATGTCTACTGCTATAGCACTTCAGTAAGTGAATTTTCAGTGTTTAGAAACCTTTGTAATATGAAACTTTTTATTCTAGAAAGATTTTTAAGAACTGAATAAAAAAGGAGACAACATGAGGGATAGTCTTTGCAGAATTTGCCTGTTATGTGCTTTCAAATGACAGAGTCCAAAGTATTAGAATACCTGTAGTCCAAATCTTATCTGCTTATGTGTGTTTCAAAATGAAATCCAGTATTTGTCTCTTGTTAAAGTTGAGCTGTTAGCTGCTAAAAAGTGAGAGGCAAAAGTAGGGTGGCTATTAATTTCCAGCTGCCTATAGTTTCTTTAGGGTAATACCAGGTTCCTTAGTCCATAAATACACTAAAATACTGTGAAAAGTGGGTCTACGTATGAATACTACATTAATTTTTCTGGAGAAAAAGACAATAGCTTTCATCAGATTCTCAGAAAAATCTAATGACATCACACATGTATACAAATACACACACACATACACACACACACACACACACACACACACACACACAGTTGCACACTGTTGGAATTAGAAACCTGTGATAGGACTGTTTTAGGCATTCAATTTAGAAACCAAGTGAACTCTTTTAAGCCTTTCAAACTTACCAGTGAGGTTCATTTATACATCTTTAAATAATTACTCATGATTTCCCCATGCTAGAAGAATATGAACTATTTTCTCTATTGAGAAGGCTTAAGCCATTGGGGAAGGGGTACTAGGAATTGAACCCAGAAAGCCCTACCACTGCTGCATCCCTACCTTTTTTTTTTTTTAAAAAAAGATAGGATCTCTTAAAGTACCCATGCCTCAGCCTCCCAAGAACCTGGAATTACAGATGTGCACCATTGTACCAGGTTGATACAGTCTTTCCCTCATAATCTTAAGCATCATAGTCCCTAGAATGGTATTTACTTAAAGAAAACTTGGAAATTACAGTAATCCTGAATGTTTGTGTTCTTAGCAAGTAGGTACAACCTATGTGGTCAGTGGTGAATAGAAATAACACTGCGGTAAGATCTGTCTGGTACTGTACTTTGAACTATATCAAAAGAGGCAAAAACGATTTACAGTTGTTACTTTGAAGAAATAGGTTGTTCTGAAAGGAAGTACAATTTCTAATTCCATTTAATGCGAATACCTATTGAATTAATTTTAAAAATTCTTGAAAGGTTTGGACATGAGAACCACCACCCTAGGATTAGACAGTTAGTAATGAATGTGCTATTATTTAACTCTGAGTGTCAACAGTTCTTCATTCCATAAAGTCATTCTTTACTACTGACACTGGTTTCTGCAACCTGTCATGTATAGTTATAAATTTTTAGAAGTGTGAGCAGTCACATTTTATGTGCCATTTTTCCTTCTTATTATGTCACTTTATTTATTTAGACTTTACTTCATTTTCTGATTACTCTGACAAAAAAATTCTGGGATTTGCAGACGAAACCTTGAAAAAACATAGACCAGTGTATCTCTTGAAACCCTATGGGTGGAAGTAGACATTTTTCTTCCAAGGGATTATTTCAGTGTCAAATGTAAATATTTATATGTAAGTATTTTTCACTTTTTTAATGCAGAAGAAGTAAAATGAGATTTTTTTCAAAATTCACTCTTAAAAATACTAAGCTATTTATATATCTTATAGTTTAGGAGTATATATTGGAGAATGAATACACAAACATAGTCTATAAATTGTATGGTTTCTATTTGATAAATCTTGTTCAAAAATGTCACTGTAAAAATGGTAAAATTAAAAAAAAATGGTAAAATATATGAAGACAAAAGAAAAACACCCAAGATGTTGCCTCTTTTGCATTTACTGTTGATCTGAAAAAATGTACAGTGGATTCTATATGCCTCTTCACTGACACTAGAAAAACTTTGGGAAAACATTCAACATCTGCTTATCTTGCAGTGAAAATGTTCAAAACTGCAGTGTGCAGTTTCCTCTGAATAAAGATAAACAGATTTTTGTTATACTTACGTTTCAAAAGTATGTTTACTGAATTCTTTAAATGTATTTAATTTTTTTCCCCTGACAATTGGGGAGGTTCCAAAAAATGTCTAGTTTATTATTGGGGTTTTCTTCACTTTCTCTTGAGGGCAACTGTATTTTTCCAGATATTTTCCTTAGACTCTTTTGGATTCCTGATGTAGAGCCCACTTAGGAAATATGTTCACCTAAACTTGTTTTCCTTCTTACCTCCACTATTACCGTGTCCATAATTTATTTCAAAACAATTTTTAAATAAAATCTGAGTCCCACGGGCACTTTTTGGATATGTGGGAATAAACACATGAGTCAGCTTTGTCTGGATGCTAGTTTCAGGAAGCTGTCACCCAGAAAATTGTTGGAGGGCTGTCTCTAGCTAGACCCTGTGTTTCTGATAGAGTGGTGATCCTCAGGTTGAAAACCTGTTTGTTCCAGTTCCCAGGAGACTAAACTGCTGAACATTTTACACTGTTGACGGAGGCAGCTCATTGTCTCTGCCTCGGGTGTGGCAGACAATCCTAGCAAGTGAATTATCAGAAGGTATTCGTTGTTTTGCTGTAGGCCTGACTGTGCCAGAGTTAATGTATGGTAACGATTGCCCTGTGCATTTCAGAGATTACAGACCTATTCAGGATGAAATAAAATTGAGTGTTGGTTGCCAAAGAATGCATCAATTCAGGAGGGGTTTTTTTGTATTTAATTTTATTTGTTTTTGTTTTTGTTGGTACTAGGAATTGTACCCAGGGTATGGCACATAGTAGGTAAACAGTCTGTCATGGAGCTACAACCCAGCCCTATTTTTTATATTTTTGAGACAGGGCCTTGGTAAGTTGTCCAGGCTGGACTTGAATGTGTGACCCTCCTGCCTCAATCTCCCAATTAGCTGAAATTACAGGCATGTACAATCATGACCAGCCAAGCCAGTGTGGTAGTGTGGTGGTGTGGTGGTGTCATTGTCATTGTTGTCATTACTGTCTTTCCTTGACTGAGGTAATAACCTCCCTGCTGCAAGCCTAAGCCTAGGACTGAGTCTCCTTCTATCTTTAATGGTGTGTGCGCAGTTTGTCTAAATATAGCGAAGAATGAACTTGGCTAATACGGAAAGAGATAGTAGAGTGACCTTCACTGGTCTTCATTACTAGAGTTGTATTTAAAGAAATAGAACATTGCTTTAGTTCTACTGATAGACTGAGATATTCTTTGCAACTGCTCAGTTTCCTTAGGTTAAAAAGTTTTCTTCACTAAATCAAAAAAATTGCTTTAAAAGCCTACTTTTAAAGAAGCAGGAGTTAAGCCAGGAGTTAACTCTATATGAAAACATGCCTGGAGGATAGTGTCTTTTTCTATTTCATTGGCCAAAAGTTAACATTTATTTAGACTATAAAAGCTACAGCCTAAGTTTTATGTACCTATATTACTTTTAGAATAATGACTTTCATTTATATAATACTGGTACTAAGAAAAAAAGATATTTTATTCCCAAGCATGTAAGACACAGAGTAGATTCCACCAATCCTATTTCACATATGAAGAAGCTTACAGAGCGGTAAAATGACTTTTCTGAGGGACTGAGTGAATCAGTAATACAATCACAAGTGATTTCAGTACTCCTCACTTTTGGCTCAGGTCATCCCATCTTTACTCTCTTTTATGAGTGTAAAACTAACTTGCAGCCTCTTTGTTCAGAGAATTTCTATAAAAAAAAATTCTCCTTTTCCATCCCTTCTCTCTCTCTCTCTCCCTCTCTCTCTCTCTCTCTCTCTCTCTCTCTCTCTCATTGACTAGCGCTGAAGTAGGGAAGGGGCAGGATTCCTTTTGCAAAAAAATTTCCAGTGGAAACAGGAATCCAATGAACAAATTAACCATTTGCTTACAAAACAGTATTTAGTGTACCCTGCAGAGTTTGAGTAATCACATTTGCAGAGTAACCTGACCATGTGACATAACTTTTAGAGGCATTCTTTAAGACTTACCTCTTTTGTTATGAAAGTATAATTTGCATTTTGCATATTTAATGCTGTAGAAATATGATGATCTTATGTTGAACTAGTGTAGTACTTTTAAGATTCCCAATGATAATCTCCTAGAATCAAACCATTTAAGAATTTTTATATGTAATATTAAGAAATTGAGATCTGTATTGTCTCACTTTATATTATACAATTCATTAGAGACAAAGCAAGAATTCCAGGTCACCTGTCAGTTCCATGTTTTTTCCTCTCTACCATCCTGGAAGCAAGAGAGATACTAACTGTTCCCAGGCATGGGTGAAATATGATTAGAAAGACTTGTTTAGTTTAGTCCTAATCCAGTTTGTATCTAATACATACTGATTCCTCCAAGTCAATGAAGATGTAATCTAAGAACTAGAAGCCCATCAATGGAAAGGTTTGCTTTAGAGATATTTTGAATTTATAGTGCTGACCCCTTTTTCAAATAAATGTGTTCTATATATAAGAGCCACTTTGTCTTTCTTCCATCATATTTTACTAACATCTTGTTAACTGTTACAATCCCACTTGTAGAAGAGAGGCAAAAAGCAAAGTTAGCCACCTGTTCTGGCACAGTAACTTTTCTGTGTTTAAGATATACATTGAGTCAAATCCTATCCCATAGATTTATTCCCCCAGTCCTTTCTGTGGGTAGCCTGTGGCTCATCTGTAATATAAATTCATTTAATCCTCCAATAGCCATGTTTTACATAACTCCTAATTCTAGAGATAGGTAAATTAAATTTCTGAAAACTATCTTCTCTTAGGTATTCTTTTATAATGGGTTATTTAGTTTAGCTGAGTCAAATAAATTTAGCATTACTTGCTTACCGATTGATTAACATCTTATTTCAGGGTAATACAAATGAATTCGTAAGTTCATTTTCCTTCTTTTGACTTAAGTTGACTTTGCATTTTTGATTTATCTTTTGATTGTTATTGTGTTCACAAAATTAAACATTCTTTCTTTAGTATTGGTTTAAAATGGTATTTTCCAAAGTTAGCTGCATTATCGCTCATTAGAGTTCACGAGTATACTATCATATACAGTGAATGAGGAACAGGAAGGAGAGCAGTCCTCTGTGTAAAAACTTCTCCTCAGATGTTCTTGATGCTGAAAGCTTGGTGCCTGGCAGCAAATGATACAAACATGGAATAACAAAGTGACACAAGAAAAAACTGCTTTTAAAGTCTGTGACTTGCCTAGATTGATTGTCAGTTATCAGACAAGTTCAGGCAGATTTAACATACAAATCTGAGAATTAGCAAAGTATAATTTAAGAGAATTTTGAGTTTGGGGCTGTGGAGACTACTCTGAGAAAAATTTGGGCAAAAGCAAGTGGTGTGAAAGTAGCCGTGTAAATAAACTTCTGTTTTCTTGACTATTCTGGATAAAAGTCTTAAAGCATTGGTATTTGTGAAAGGCAAGAACCTGTCAGGAGGGGTGAGGAGAAAACATTCTTTATGAGTGGTAGAAATTTGTATATATCAAAGTATTTGTCTCCCTGATTTTTCACACAACTGGAGTTACTGAAAGCTGGGCGTGGTGACGCACACTAATTTCGGCACTTGGGTTACTCAGGCAAGAAGATCTTAAGTTTAAGGCCAGCCTAGACTACATAGCAAGACCCTGTCTCAAAAAAGGGATGGGGGATTACTTTGGGGAGTAAGTTTTCCATTGAACCAGAAAGTAAATTAGGAAAATAGCCCCGGATATTATCCTCCCTTTTTCCTACTAGCTCAGATCCTCCTTCTGTCTTACCTACAATATCAAAGTAACATCTGTCTATTTCTAAGTCTTACCCTATCTTTCAGACCATTCTTCCTACTGTAGTTAGAGGACTCTTTCTGAAAATGCAAAGTCTAGCTGTCTTTTACTTAGGATAATATCCAGATTCCTTGACAAACACGGTGAGACCTTCAAGGCTGTGTGCTGTTTATCTTTTTCTCCCGCCCTCCCTTCTTCATGCAGTACCATTGAAGTTGTTCTCTGTCTTATTTGTGGTGCTCCCTCTGCCTGAAATATCCTCTTCCCTTCCAGGCTCCAGGACAGATTTCATAGATGGCCTTCTCTCAAGAAAGAATTCTGCCTCCCCTGTTTCTGGAGAGAGCAGTGAATGTCTTTGGCTTATTGCTTATTTAGCTCTCTCCTAACATCACCTTTATCAGAGAACCCTTCCCTGACCATCATATCTAAAACAGCAGTGTACCATCTTTTTTTTTTTTTTTTTTTGGCCTCAACCCACTTTTTCTTCAGAGCAGTTATAACCACCTGACGACATTTTGTCTACTCCACCTCACAAATCTGTCAACTTTTAGGAAACGTTATTGCTGTTGTCCCAGTCCCTGCTACTTAATAAGTTCTCAATAAATCAAATAGAGTCTATGATATATTCTTTTTATATTGTTGGTTTTTGCTACTGTTGTTCTTTGAGACAAAGTCTCACTATATAGTGCAGGCTGTCTTTAAACTCATTCATGTGGCCCAGGCTGGCCTCAAACTCATGGTGATCCTCCTACCTCAGCCTCCCAATGCTGAGATTACAGGCGTGTACCACCATGCCCAGCTGGAATCTATGAAGTATTCCTGAAAAGTAGTTTCAAACCAGAGTTTCAGAACCAACTGGATCACTTAAATAATTATTACTTGAATTAGAGTCCATGAAGTAGGTTCCCCATTTCAAAACTACTGTTTGATTATGTAAGTATGCGACATTAGGGTATCTTTCTCTGTGTTCTATGTATTACCTTTAGGTTGAAATCTTCATATAGTTAATTATAGTTTGTTTTCTCTGTTATAACTTTCTGCTCTGGGTGGTAGTATCACCAGTGGGAAAATGTGAGTCCTGTGAGCTACATAGAATTAACTGAGACATTAAATTAATGGTTTAGGTAGCTTTAGTATAACATATTTATATAAACCTACATATGGCCAGCTCCACTGTCATGGAAGAAAGAGATTATAAAGGACCTAGGAGAGGCTACTGTTTCTAAGCAAGAGGTCTCTAAAGTCTTTTGTAGTCAGTTTACCCAAAGGCAGATGGAGGGCAGTAACCCAAACCACATACCCTACTTCTCAGAAAAAGAAAGTTCATGACAGAACACCAGACCAGACAGAATTTTAGAAGAACTTGGCAAATGGGTTGAAAGTTCTTTTGCTAGTAGAAACCATCAGACATGATTGAAGGCTGCAAATAAGAACAAGTTTCGTAGCCTGAAGGGCGATTTGTGTTAAAGATGTGGGGTTTCTCACCTGCCAGATAAACATGTAAATACCAGAGAACACACAGTAACTTTCATACTTTATTATCTTCTAAAGTGTACTTGATCCTATAACATTTCTGTTATTTTCAGATCACATATATTGAACATTATTTATTTGGCATTATATTCTGTATAAAGCAGTATGAATGACATACTGCATTGCCTTACCTGCAAAAGCAAATACTGTAGTATGGAAATATTTTCCTCATTAAACAGAAATAAAATTCAACAGGGGCCAGGGATTTAGCTCAGCGCCATAAGCGCCTGCCTTGCAAGCATGTGGTCATGAGTTAAATCCCCGGTACCAAAAAAAAAAAAAATTCAACATACACCAAAGTCAGATAATAGAAGAGACAGAAAATTGTATTTTGAGTTACAAATTTTTCTGTGCCTAATAAACTTTTTATTTGAAGTTGGAACAAAGGAGGAGAGGAGGAGACAGGCAGCTCGAATGCACCCAGATTTGTATACAGCAGGTTGTACCTTGTCTCTCTTCCCATTCTGGGGTTAGGATAGCTCTGCCAAGTGCTAAGGGTGCTGCTGACAAAGAACCTCAATCACTTGAATGGAGACACATTGGCTGCTTGAGTTCCTCCTCGCTGAGCAGTAGACATTGCTAATGGCAAACATTTTGAGCACAGAGGTAGCTCATAAATGAGGAACTTAATCTAAAAAATTTTGTGTTTCTGAGCCCTGTGGGTTCTAATTGTTGGTTTCTGCCCAGCTCACTTTCTCTTTGGCCCCACCCTCCCTGCAAAGTACTTGTTGATGACAGCTCCACTTTTTCAAGTCTTGCACAAAGGCAGATGTCACTGAAAATGTAGCTTACGCAAAACATCTGTATGCTTGACTCTTGTTCCCACGGTGGTGTTTTCCTGTACTACCCTTTCTTTTTCCTTTTTTTTTTTGTTCTTTTAAAAAATTGAAAAACACAGTATAAGCTCATTTAGGAAATTAAATCACCCCTCAATGCTACCATCCTTAGGAATATTATTTACCTTCCCATTCTTTATATGCATAGCTTTTTGTCTAGTCATATTCTTTTTCTTAAGCAGAAGTTCTGATTTTGTCATACAGCCACTTCCCTATTTTTGTTGTTGTTTTTCTTTTGTTTCCCTGATTCCAACATGACCTTTTGGTTTTTAATCATAATAAAAGGTTATTACAGCTTATCAGCATTCTGTCAGTTCTTGTTTTTATTTTCCTTTCTGACTTTTGGGACACAAATATTTAGTTTTTAGAGTATGGCTGAGATCCAACTTTTATTTTTAAAAGGCATTAATATACATAGGTTTTTAAATTTTCTTAACTCTTAAAAACTGCTGTTTAAAATACATTGACTTTGTTGTGTTACAATCCTCAAGTCTGTTAATACCTGACTAATCTTGCTGATATCAGTGAATCACTTGTAACTTTATCAGCGTTGTCTGTGTTTCATCCTTTGTCATCTTAATAGTAAATAAAGCCATATCCATGTCTCACTAATCTCCCTTTCTTATTTGCCAAAAACAAAAACAAAACAAAAAAAATAGAAAAAGAAAAGAACTATGTCTTCTTGTTTTGGTAGAGCATTTAGGTACTGAATATTTCCGGCCAATTTCCTTTTAGAAAACATGGTTTCCTGTGCATAGATGTTTAAGAATAGATCTGTAGTCGGTAGGGTCTCCTAATATTTTAGGAGGTCGGCAGGACTTATATACAGCTGTGAAACTATGCTAGATATCTTATTACTCTGTGAGACATCAAAAAACCCTCCTTAGGGTTATAGTTTTCCTCTTAACCATTTAAAATAAATTTTGCTTGTGGTAGTAAAACTGGTGTTTAAAATAATTTCCTTTTGATGCTTTTGTTCTTCTGGGCCCTGAGTTGCCAGTAGGTTATTGAACCTCGCTCAACTAGGACCCATAAGCAATCTAGGTACCAGATGTGGGATTGTACTGCAATATCTGCTCCTACACTGGAGCAAATACATGATGAGTTTTAACTTATTTTTTCTCCAATACATTTAAAACATATATGAAAATTGTATTTACTCTTTGGTCATGTTCCTCTTATTCCAAATCCTAAATACTACCCTGTGATTTCTTTGTCCCCAGCTTTCTGATTTCTTAAAATTATTCTCTGGAAAATAGGGAAGAATGTGCTTCCTGATAAATTTCCTTTAAAATGTACATGTAGTCAATTTGAAAAATAAATTAACTGTTAAAGAATGGGTCAGGTATCTAGGAAGGCCAGCAAATTAAATTTGCAAAGAGTAAGAAGAGTGAAATTTTCATCTGCAGCTTGTTACAATCCTCAAGTCTGTTAATACCTGACTAATCTTGCTGATAGCTTGGAACAATTCTGGAAAGGGGAAGAGCACCAGAAGCAGAAAACATCAGGCTCATAAAAATTGAGAGCTAATTAAGGACAGAGTGTACTATTTGCTTTCCCTTTTCTTTGACAACTTCTAAAATTGTCCTTTGGACTTGTCTTTTGCTATTTTTCTTTCCTCCTTCTCCTTCTGCTCCTACTACTCCATCACCATTATCATTTTATAAAAGTTGATTGTTCCTAACAAAAGCAGTTGGCAGGCTGGGGATTGTAGCTCAGTGGCACAGTGCCTGTCTGGCAAGCACAAGGTCCTGAGTTCAATTCCCAGTATATATATAAAAAAAGCAGTTGTCAAGAGAAAAGAATAAAGAGCATCAAAATTGAAGAAAAGTCAGACTACTCCTGTTTACTGATGCCTTAATCTGATATTAAACAAAAGACTCCACCAAAGACTGTTAGAACTTATAAATTCAGAAAACTTGCAGGGTATAAGGTGAACATAGAAAATCAATGGCATTTTTATACCTAAATAGCAAACAGGCTGAAAAAGGAAGCAACCCCATTTTACAATAGCTACCAAAAAAAAAAAAAAAAACTAGGAAGAATTTAAGCCAAGAAAGTGAAATAACTTGACAATAAAAAATACAACACAACGTAGGTTTACTAGTGTATGCCAGCTAGGTTTGCTGAATGCTATAATCCCAGCATTAAGGAGGCTGAGATAAGAGAATCACAAGTTCAAGCCCAGCCTAGGCAACTTAGTGATTTAGTAAGACCCTGTTTCAAAAAAAATAAGGGAATTAGGGGCTGGGAAAGGCCCTAGGTTCAACCCCTAGTTCTGAAGGGGAAAAAAAAAAACCCATAAAAAACACAGATCAAAGAAATGGAAGAAGACAAAAAGATCCCTATGTTCATAGGCTGAAAGCATTAATACTGTCCATAGTGCCCAAAATGATATATAGATTCAATGACGTTCCTATCAAAATACCAATGACATTCTTCACAGAAACAGAAAAAAAAATCCTAAAATATGACATACGATACCACAAAGATTCAAAGTGGCCAAAGTAATCCTAAGCAAAAAGAACAAAACTTTTAGAAGTTTTGACACCTAGCTTCAAAACGTACTGCAACACCATAGTACTCAAACATGGTATTGGCTTTTTTTTTTTTTTTTTTTTAGACAGGGACTCACTGTATAGTTCAGGTTGGCCCAGACTAGCCTCAAACACACAGCAATCCTCCTTCCTCAGCTTCCCAAGTGCTGGGATCCCAGGCATGCGCCACTGAACCCTGCCTGTTGCTAGCTTTTGCAGGTGTTAGAAGCTAAACACTGGCTCCTCTTGGATTTCATTGTGTATTAGTACATGTATCAGTACATGGTCGGGGCACCAGCTGTGATACAGAATTTGCCCAAGAACTTTAGAAAGGAAGTACAGTGACAGTAAAGGAAACCAGGCAGTAGGTTCAGCATACTTTGTCATGTGTTAATCTATTCCCCCTGATTTGATATATGGGAATTACTGTGTTTGAGGGACTTTTAAGAGGGCCTATTGGGAAACCATTTTATTTCCTTACTTTAAAGCAACCCTAGATGAGACTATTTGATAAAGTTGATAATGTTTTTCAGACTTGAGTAAATTTATATAGCCAGTGAATTTTGAGAAATTACTTATAAGTCTGCATTAAAGTAGCACTGAACTGACTGAGTTTTTTTTAAATATCCTTGATTTTCTGTTAAAAATTCACTTTTAAAATACTGTTGGTAGTTTGGTAGAACTCCAACATCCTTATAATACAGAACAGAGAACTCAATGCTAAGGAAGCCAGGGATAGGATTTAAAAACAACCACAAAAGTTGACAATAAGGTAGGCCTAAATTTTAATCCCTGATTGTAAACATAAGCAAATTACTCTCAAGCCCTTTATTTTCTCATCTATGAAATGACTTCTGTTAATTTTGAGACAGAGATTGTAAAATACAAGGCATCTTGCCTAACAAGCTTATTTCACTGTTTAAAACTAGCACCTAACCACTACTCTCACGGAACCCCCAAAGAGAACATTTTGATAGACATTCTACTTAATAGATTCCAAATTTTCACAAACAAAAGAATAGTAAAGATGAGCTGGGCATGGTGGCACACATCTGTAATCCCAGCCCTCAAGAGGCTAAAGCAGGAGTATCATTGCAAGTTCAAGACCAGCCTGTGCTATAAAGTGAGCTCAAGGCCAGCCTGAACTGCATAGTGAGACCTTGTCTCCACAAAACAAAAGAGAGAGAGAGAGAGAGAGAGAGAGAGAGAAGAAAGAAAAAAAGAAAAGAAATAATAGTAAAAACATTATCATTATTATTAGTAACAGAGGCTAATCCAGTAGACTGCTGATTTTAAGATTGGGACTGTGTGATAGAACTGAAGTAGAGAACCAATTTCAGAGTTATAGCAGCCTCATTAAAGATTTTCCCCAATAATTGTTGCCTCTCAATATTTGCATCCTTGTGTAGTTCTTTCCTACATTAAATAAGGCTGACTCTATAACCCGTATGATGTTGCAGAAATCATGGTATGTGTTTCCCAAGGTTAAGTCAAAATACTGTGCTTCTGCCTTGTTCTGCCTGATATCCCTCACTCTGGGGAAGGTTAACTGCCACGTCATAAGGTTATGAAGCAGCCCACAGAGAAATTTGGCTGAAAACTGAGGCCTTCTATCAATAGTCCTACAAATGAGCTATCTTGGAAGCAGACCTTCTGGCCCGTCAAGGTTCTAGATGACTGCAGCGTCCCAAGACCCCAGAGCCAGAGTATCCAGCTAAACTCCCCCAGAATCTCTGACTCTAAAGTCTACCAGGTAATAAATGTTTCTCTGTTGTGCTAGGCTTCTAAGTTTTTGTTTTGCTTTTTGTAGATGAATAAATAACTATATATGATAGTGATGGCCATCAGTGTATATGGAGGTATCTGAAAGAATAGGAAAAATAACTGGCAGGGGAAGAAAATGGATCCAGCAAACACAGAATTTTCCCCTTTGTTTCTAAGGCTTGAACCCAGGACCCTATACATGCTAGCTATGCAAGTGCTCTAACGCTAAACTGTATCTTCAGCTCTTTTTACTTTGTTTTGAGACAGGATCTTCTAAATTTCCAAGCAAACCTCAAACTTGGAACCCTCCTACCTCAGCCTCCCAAATAGCTAGGGATTACAGGTGTGTGCCACCGTGCCCAGTTAGACTTCTCTTTAAAGAAGTTAAGGAATCAAGAAAACTTAGAAAGAAACAGAAGATCTGGGGTTTTTGTTTGTTTTGTTAGTTTTTTGTTCTGTTTTAAGGATATGAGAGACCAAACTTGACATATTTCCAGGCTAAGATGCAGCAGTCACTAGACAGATAAAACTAGGAGATGAGGAAGTGGGGTCAACAACACAGGAGAAGGGGTTGACGTTTGACAGCTACACACATGATTCTCTCAAATTAGAGAAAGGCAAAAATTTTTCAGGTGAAAGAGTAATTGGGAGAAATTATACCAGCTAACCTCTATTTTCTTGGTGTTCTAGAAGACTAAGTTAACTGTGGAGAGTTGAAGCAAGAGTTGCAGTAGGGAGGGAAGAGCAGGTAGCTGTTCAGATGAGTGAAGAGTCCAGCCAAGTTGAGAGGCCAAGGGCAGGAAGACCACTGCAAGCTCTAAGCCAGCTTGGGCCTCACAGTGAATTCAAGGCCAGCATGAACTACATAGCAAGAAAAAAAGAGAGCAGTAAAGAACCCAACTGAGTCAACTCGATGCTGCTGCTGTTGTTTGAAATCCTTGTCATTGAGACTCTGGTGTGCTGTGGCACCCAAAGGCATGATTTCATAATCTTTAATGTTAGGCTGCCTTTCTTTTATTTGTTCAATATATATTTATTTAATATTTATTAATTGTTAGGCATTGTGCTAGACATTAGAGAACATGCATATATAAAGTTTCTGCTGTCAAGGATCACATCACTCAAATAGATAATAAATAATTTATTAATTTCTACAGTTCTAAGCTGTAGTATTAGGAAAGGAAATCAGTTACTGTAAGAAAACCACTTGTGCAATAAAACATGAGAGTAGGAAAGAAAGAAAACTCAAAAGAAGGTTGGTGATCTAGGAAGAACTGAATAATCAAAATATTAGATGTCTTCCTTGGATTGAAGAGGATTGAACATATGGCATTCAGAAGACGAAGAGAATTGGTTATAGCCGAAAAGTTGGAGTTTGATTTCTGAAATCAAGTTCTTCAAGATTGCACACCTTCTAGAAGGACATTGGGAATTAGAAATCTATTAAACAGAATCCAGATGAAAGTCTTTAAAGACCAGGAAGATGACAAATTTGGGGGACAAAACTCTCAGATGTTCATCTATGTGAACAGTAACATCTCTTTAAAATTGTAGTAAAAATCAGGATGAAAGGAGATTGAAGAAGATAAGAGATTAATAAGGGATAACAAGAGTGTCAGAAAGCTAAAAAAAAAAAAGACCAGAACATGATCTGGACTTCAGAGGAGGTCTTTCCAAGGATGAAAAAGAAATGGCCTGAAAACAGTGTTTAACATTTTGGCCAAATGCTTTGAAAGCCTGGCTTGCATTCCTTCTGCAGGTGTGTATAAATACCTGGGAAGGCATTTGTTGAATCATGCAAATGAAATGATTTTTCAAATGCTGAGAGTTTTTCTGAGTTAATCTCCTTTTGTTTGTTTATTCCCACTATTTTAAATTTAGTGCCAAGAAATATTGGTCATGTCTCTTACTAACCAGTATATCTAGCATTTTAAATACTGGAAAAGAGGTCATTTACTTTTGGGTCAAGAGAGATTTGAAGCTTTTCCCTTTCAAAAGAAAAACACTTGAATCTAGAATTTAGAGCTGAAAAGTTTTAATTCAGCTTGTAAGAAAAATGGGCTTCTTTGGGCTAATTTCTCCTTTCCTTGGAAGACATTCTCGAAACCAAAACCCTCTGCCACTGTCAGTCACCAGAGTATGGTCAGTGTGTGTTGGAAAGTTGCTTGACACCAACTCCTTTCATGGGTACGTACATCTTGTGTGTTGTTTGGGAGGGCTGTTTCTGGATAGCTGCTAGAGATAAGGCTGAGGCTAAGCCTTGCTAGTGCAACTGAGAGAGCAAGATGAGAAGGAAGCATTGGTAGCCATCACCTCTGTAATCCTACCAAGGCGGAGCAAAAAGGGTCACAGGTTCCAGCCAGTCTCAAAAGAGGGGTGGGAGGCTGGGGATGTGATTCAATGTGATTCAATCCCAAAAAGAAGAAGATGGCTATAGCATAATGGAAAGGTGTAGACGCAATCTTAGCTAGAATTGAAAAGTGTTTGAGGGCCATGTGGAGGAACCAGCCAGTATCTGCTCTTATAAAAAATATTCTGAAATCAAAAATATTTTAGATCTGTGCTAGTCTCATAAAACATACTACCTGTTACTGTTTGAAGTCCTGCCCTACACCCTGTAAAGGCCCTGTAGCTCTAATATTGTGTTGTTTGGTAATACTGCTTTTAAAACCAAAACCAAAACCTGAATCTTTAAATCCCTGAAAAGAGGCAAAGTAGATACGTGGCCAGATAGCACGTAGAAAGAAATGATACTGGCCTCAGAAAAGACTGGAGAGAAACCAGGGGCTGGACAGACATCCACTTCCTTGCCGGTGTAGGTTTTCCTACCTTCCTTTGTAGGCTTCTTGACATTTTATTGCTGACACATTACTTTTAATACTTTTTAAGGCTGGCATATAGCTCAGTGATACAAAATTTATCTAGTTTTTGTGAGAGTTTGACCCCTAGCACAACACCAAAAAAAAAAAAAATCTAAGAAACTTCCTAAAGGAAAGAGGCACAACTTTAAAGAGGCAGTATAAAATTATTTGCTTCATGAGAATATGTCTCAATATTTTCCCACTTAGACCTGAATCTTGTGGTCAGGATGCTCTGAAAAATAGAACAAACATCACACCAGGATCTATAGTGAAATCCTGCCTTTGTTCTCTTTATATGAATTAACCAGATGTGTTTTTAACTGCCAGTTGCTTCAAACTGTTAGGTCAGCAATATGTCCTGTTGTAATAACAACTAACACAGGATAAATGCTAAAGTACCATTCTGGGTGTCAGATGACATGGGTGCTTAGTCCTGGCTAACTTAATTTCACAGCTAACTAGCTGTGTGACTTGGGGCAAGTGATTAACTTCTCTGAACTTCAATTACAGATTCTCTGTTGAAACTCAGAAATGAATTTTGCCAATCTAAGCAAATTATTTCAGAGAATGTCAGAGGTCTCTTAGTGTATGGAAGGCTAATGGACCAAGGTCAAAGAAGAGGCAAAGCCAGGGACATTCAAAGAAGGCCATGGCCAGGCAGGTACACCTGAAATCTCAGCTACTCAGGAGGCTGAGGTAACAGGATTGTGAGTGCCAAGCCAGCCTGGCAACTTAGTAAAGCCTTGTCTCAAAATAAAAAGAGCTAGAGTATAGCTCAGTGGTAAAGTGCCTTGGGTTCAATTCCTAGTACCACCAAAAGGGAAGACAACCAGTACAACCTCACCACTCACCCTACAGTGAAACAGCCATACCCTACTATACTTGTTCCTTTAGGTCACTTGCCAAAGATTCAGAATCTCAGAGCCTTAACTATATTCCAGCTTCCTGCAAAGCCTTTCTTAGTTACAGAGTTGGAGGCCAACAAATATACTTTTGGTGGCTTTTCCAAAAGAAGACAAGGGTGATGAAACAGATTAGCTGGACAGCCAGAAACAGAAAGTGTCAAACCAATTGTGCCCCCAAGCTATAAAAATTGAAAGACTGAATTGTATGACCACTGATAAAGTTGTTTCTATCACTTTTCTTTTTTTTCAGTATTAGGGATCGAACCTAAGACCTTCACACTGTGCTACATTCCTAACTCTACCAGACATTTCTAAATTGCACAAATTTGAGATAAAAATGAAGTAATATCTTATCAGTAAATGAACATTTACAGGGATCAGAATAAAAAAAAAATGTTCTGAGTTTTTTGTTTGTTTTTCTTCCCATTCATGATCTGTATGGAAAAAACCAGGAATGTTCATTGTGATTAGAAATTGTCTTACAGTCTTGAACCAACTCCCCCTCACCCCCCAATAGAAAAAAGTCAAAAAGGGGAAACAAATAGCTGTATCAGAGTTTAGTTGTGCTGGGCATTGTGCAACAGGGTTTAAGCAGAAGGTTTAAGTAGCTGAACTAAAGTGGCCTAATGATGGTAGTTAATGAGTAAGAACTAGAGTACTAGGGCTCTATTTTGCCAGTAATTGGTCTATGCATGTGCCTCAACCTGTCTGTGTGCTGATAAGGAGAAAACTAATTCTTCTGCCTGCATTTATAGCCTTGTGTTTGAGAGTTTACGCCCTAGGGGAGAGAGCTCCATTTTAATACTACTACAATTCTAGTACGATCAGTTGATTAAGTGTGGAAATACCTAATTATAGAGAACAGTACAATGTTTGGGTTTGAATTTTCTTCTGTTGCAACCTGAATTCCTTTAGGAATACAAAATCACTTTTCTCTCATTACCTAAAAGTATGCCTTTGATTTTTTGCAGACAGATTTCATACATCAAGTCAATGACTTTTTTCCTCCTGGTGTTTTTTTGTTTGTTTGTTTGGGGGGGGGTTTGTGGTTTTATTTTTTGTTTTGTGGTCCTGGGGATTGAACCCAGAGGTACTCAACCACTGAGCTCTATTCAGTATATTTTTTAATAAAATCTAGCTAAATTTTTTTTAAATAAAGTGTAGCTAAATTTTCCAGGCTGGTCTTAAGCTTGAAATCCTTCTACCGCAGCCTCTTGAGTAACTGGGATTATAAGTATGTGCCACCATTTTTGTTTTCCCACCTATTGTTGTTTTTTCATTTTTTTTTAATTTTATTTAAAGAGAGAGAAAAAAAAGCAATACAGAAAAAAGGGTAGAAACAATACAAAAATCTCAAAAAAAAAAAAACCCATAAATCACTAGTTGACAAACCACATACTGTCCTCCCAGAAATAGCTGTTCATGTTACAAAATTAAGACATACAAAGTGAACACACAGTGAGGATGCAAACAGTTACAAAAAAGCAGGATGGAATAAAGCCAATTGAGACAGTATAGTGAAGTTCGTACAGAACATCAAAGCAGGTCAGCAGGACAAGAGTAACAGGCAACATTGTATATCTCGTTGTCTTCACAGTAGTTGTTCTTCTACTAGGTACAGCAAAATCAAAGAAATACACAACATTATAGAACACATCAACACAGAGTATTGAATAGAGCAACACCGTTAATCAGGACAAAGCAAAACGGCGATAAAAATATCTG
>PVJX010010620.1:0-17481 GCA_004027295.1 Dolichotis patagonum
TAAATTAAGAAAAATGAAAATGTTTTCAGCATCATAGTTTGCTAGAAAAATACAAATTGAAATAATTAGATCCTACTGCACACCATTAAAAAGGCCAAAATTTAACACATCAACATCAAACATTGGTGAGCACATGAAACAACAAAATGTCTTATTATAGTGGGAATGCAAAAGGTTTAACCAGTCTAACAGATAGTTTTATAGTTTTTACAAAGCTAAACGTACACTTTCCATAATAGAGAAATCATACATCTTTGTACTTACCCGTTAGTTAAAAATTTTTGTCCATGCAAACATTTGCAGACAAATTTAATAATTACCCAAACTTGGAAGCGGTCAACAAGTGCTCCAGTAGCTGAATGGACCAATAATCTGTGGTACATTCAGATAATGGAATACTGTATTATTAATCACTAAACAGAAATGCGTCATCAAGCCACGAAAAGACATGAGGTAACCCTAAATGTGCATTACTATATGGAATAGACCAATCTAAGTACGACTTCAATTGCATTGGTCCAATTTCTGTTCCTACACTGAATACCTGGGAGTGGGGAGTGTAAGAACAAAAGGTGTTTACTGAGCTCACTGTTTTGGAAGCTTAAGAGCTATGGTGGCATTGTCTTTGCTCTGGTAAGGACATGGTGGAATATGGCATCATGATGGTGACAAGACCTGTGGGAGGAAGAGCACACCACACAACTGCATTTTGCTTTCCCTTTCTCTCAAGTTGCCTTCAAATCAAATGGAGGCCCTTGTGGGTTAGGAGGTGGAGGAGGGGAAGAGGAGAAGAGGCCTTTCTGCCTACTAGGAAACAAGCACATAAATTCAGAGGGAGGGGAAGAGAGAGAAAAAACAATTAGGCTTTATCCTCTGAGCCACAGAGCTAACACCAGGCTCTGGTGAAGGAAAAACAAACAAAAGTTTTATTTGTTTCCCAAGAAGCACTGCCTACCAAGGCCTCTTCAGGGAAAAGAGGCCCAGGATTTGCCAAATGAGGTTATTTTTACCACAGTAAATGTGTGTGCATGTGTGTGTCTGTGTGTGTGCACGAGCGTGTGTGCGTGTATATGTGGGAAGTATTTGGTCAAGTTTTATTTTTACCCAACTCTTGAATACATTTCCAGTTAAGGAAATTTGGCATTTACCTCCTGGTTTTGTCTGTTTCTAGGCTGAAATTCCAAATATTTCTCCTCTCTCTCTGTCCTACTCAGGCTGTCCCTATCCTGCCTACTTCTTGACCCTTTTCATTTTTAGCCTCTCTTTCATCAGCAGATTTTTTGATTATGTCCCGAGCTGACATCAGTCAGGCTTTTTAGTTCCATGGAGGCTTTTGTCTGCACTGTGTACCCCTCCCATTCAAGCTCCTTGTTGTGGTTGATACACTGTGTCAACTTGAGCAGGTTAGAAGTTTAACTAAGAGACTCAGCAGGGAGCCAGAGCTGGCTCTTTGTAAATGCCCTCATCGGAAGCAAAGGAGGGCAAGGACATTTTGCCAGCGCTACACCTGCCCTGGGGGGCTGGGGGTGGCTTGTGTACAATACAAACCAGGAGAAGAGGCTTGTTTTTCTTCCTTTTGCTCTGGCTGCTGCCTTAAGTGCTGTCCCAGTGCCATGCCACCCTGCCTTGGAGCCAGCTGATTATGGACTGAAACTTATACAAACACTGAGCTAAATAAACCTTTCCTTCATTATAGGTGTTAGGTGTTTTGTCCCAGCAATGAGAGAAAAATGACCAAGACATTCACTCCTACAACTACAAATGGATGACCTTGCTTTTCAGTTACAAATGGAAGAACTTGTGTTTCAGAACTTTTCTAAAGCTTTTAAACACAAGTGAAAAGAATTAGTGAATTAATTTATAAGTCAAAGAACTTTTAGGTTAAAATTGAGTAGTTCGTACTTTGTGTTTTTATTAATTTGTACATTCACAAATACACTGTATATAGACCTCTAGATTACTATATGTAAACTTAAATTGTTTTATATTGTACAGTGAGTGAAATTTAGCTAATAGATATTTAAATCCTATACTGTAATTGTTCCCAAATGGTCAAATATATTTGACATTCCTGGTTAATTACATTTCAATAAATATTTCTGTCTACAGTCACTGTCAGTGTAGTAGACAGCCTTAAAAACCTTAAACGCCTTTTAAAAAAAAACCAGAATATAGAAATCCTAAAAATGAAATCTCAAACGCATCAATGATAAAAAGCTAATAATGAAATTCACTCATTTCCATATCGTACTTTGAAGCATTTCAACATCTTCAAACTTAAACTCATGAACTTAGTGAATGAGGTTAACTTGGCCATTTAAAATGGATTACAAACAAATGGGCAAAATGTTATGTTTCAGTAAAAATTATTTGTCTTATTGTGTGAGTTCTTATCAAACATGCTTATTACAGAGCCTATGTAAAGCACTGTGAATTTTTTTTTTTTTTTTTTTTTTTTTGGTCTTTTTGAGACAGAGTCTCCGTATGCAGTTCAGGCTGGCCTTGAGCTTACTTTGTAGCCCATGCTGGTCTCCAACTTGCAACAATCGTCCTGCTTCAGCCTCCTGAGTGCTGAGATTACAAGAGTGTGCCACCATGGCATGCTTTGTAAGTTATCTTTACTCTTGTTGCATTTGCATAAAACTTAAATGAAACATTAAATCTAGCTTTTCATCATTCTTTTTGGTATGGTCTCATATTTGCATTTACTCAAGTAGTATAGGATAATCATTTGTGTGGTATTCTTTTTATAAAGACACAAGTGGTATTACTTTAGGGGCCTATCATACTCTAGGATTTTAAATTAATTACATCTTCAATGACCTTATCTTCAAATAACACCATAGTCTGTGGAATTGTTAGGACACAAACACATCTTATTGTGAAAGACACAATTTCACATATAACATTAAGGTAGAATCCTACTAGTGTTAAGCAGATTTTGTTCAACCTTGGAGTGCCACAGACTTGACTAGGTAATTCTTTGTTGTGCAGGGTTTTGTTGTGCAGTGTGAGACATTTGCCAGCTTCTTTGGCTTCTACAGATTTGATGCTAGTAGTGACAACCCGTTAGTTGTGACAATTATAACTCCCTCCAGACCCTCTCAAATGTTTCCTGGAGTAAGTAGGATTATTAGCATTTTCAATTGAAAACCACAGATAATAGATAAAGTATAATGAGAACTACAGAGAAAGGATTGCCACAAGAGTATCTGAGACAGTTGTCAGGAAAAACAGGAAGTTATTCTAGAGCAGTGCAAGGTCCAGGAAACACAATGAGCATGCTAGTGAGCCCTCTACCCACCACCAGCTGCACCATGGTGGTGAAGTGGGATGGGAGATGATCACATGCATAAGGGCCAAGTGAGTGGGTGGTCTTACTTTACAAAAACCTGCTTTTGGCAAAAAGCATTAATCTGTTCATGAGAGTGGTGCCCCACCCCTGGGACCTAATTACCTTCCACTGAACTTCACTTCTTAAAGGTCTCTGTCACCCCAGGGCCATCTTACTGGGAACCAAGTGCCAGAGCACATGAATCTTAAGGGGACAAATTGAAATCACATTCCACCCCAGGCCCCCAAAGCTCATGTGCCCCTAGTGCTAAATGCATTCACTCCAAGCCATATTTCCAAAGTCTTAGTTAATTTCAGCATCACGCAAAGTCCAAGTTCAGAATCTCATCTGAGATTCAAGGCAAATTCTTTAGAATTGTTAACATTTAAGATAAAGAACAAGTTACACATTTCTAGGGTTAAATAGTGGAATAGGCACAGCATAAACTTTCTTTTTATGAAAACAAAAAAGTTACAGGCCTCCACAAGTCCAAAAACCTGTAGGGCTGTCTTTACACCTTACAGCTCCCAGTTTTATATCCTGTGCACCCTGGGGCTTGCGGGGTGGCGGGCGGGGGGGTGGTTTTGGCTGCCTCCATGGGTTCATGTGCACAGTGGTGCCTACAGCTTTCCCAGGATGGTGCTGCACACTGCTAACGGCTCTACTGGCTCTGCTCTACTCCAGTAGCTCAACTAGACACTATCAGGGCTCTCTGTGGCAGTTTTGCACCTTCCTAGGGTTTCCCCTGAAACTCCTGTGAAAACTGAAGTGACCGCAGAGCCCCTGAATTCTGTGTGCTTGCAGATTAAGTACCATATGCACGCTACCAAGATCTGCTGCTTGTTCTCCTCAGAGTGATGGCATGAGCTGAAATGACTGCAGAACATATCATAGAAATAGGGGACCTGAACTCTGGGGTAATCTTGGGCAGGGAGCCTGCATGCCTATTTTCTGAAAACAGTCTGCCTCAAAGTTCTCTGGATCTGAGATAGGAAGGATGGTCATGCAGATCTCTGAGACGCCCTCAATGCCTCAGTTGTTCCAGTGCACAGTATGTGCATGCCAATTTACCCATGCCAGTTTTTAAAATGAGTTGTTTCTTCTTTGCTTTCTCCTTACCCAGACAGAATATTATATTTGTTCTGCTGTTTCTTTTTTTTTAACTATAAATGCTGCCTATAATTAATCTTTATCCTTTTCCCTCTCAACGTAAGTAGTTAAAGGCACTCTCATTGCTTTTCTACATTTTGTGTAGAAATGACTTGCCAGATACCTTAGGTCAAAATTTTCAATAATGGAATTCCATGAAGCCCTAGACCTTGGGTACAACGCAGCCAAATTCTTTTCAGTGATGTGACAAGGATGGCCTTTAATTTCTAACCAGTCCATGTTCATTTCCAGCTGAGACCTCACCCACTTGTCCTTTGCTATCCACATTTATATCTGGTCATGAACATTTTAACCAGTCCTAAGCTTTAGCTCTATCCCAGTCTCCTTGTCTTCTGAGCCTTCACCAAAATCATCTATGATGCTGTTTACAGCAATATAGACTTTTCCAGTCTGTCCCTCCAAATTTATTACTCAATTCTGAAGCTGTTTTCTCATTTTCAGGCATCTGTATAGAAACAACCGCACTTCTTGGTACCAATTTCTTATCTTAGTCCATTTTGTGTTGCTATAACTCAAGGGTGGGTACTTTACAAGAAAAACTGTTAAGAGCCACGAAGCTGGAAATTGACCATACGTGCAAGGCTGGAGCATGACCATTCCAGAACACAGAGCGCCCAAGGCAGGACACCTGAAAAAGTTGCTTCAGCCCAGAGAACACCCAGCCCAAGACAATCTGAACAGTGGGGTGCTAGGACAACAGGGTGTCATGTGACATTAAGTTGGTAAAAGGTATAAATAAAGGCCTCTGCAATGAGAGGCCAGTACCTTTCCTCCCATCAGGAGGAGAAGGTCTCCACCTGACCCCAGCTTTGTCTCTTCTTTATTTTCTCATCTTCTTGTGGTCCATCACCCAAGAAACCTGAAGGACTGCATGGGTCATGGCAAAAGAGTTTTATTTGCTTTACTATTTTGGTGGCTAGAGGATCCAGAAAACAGGACCAGCATTCTGACAGGGCCTTCTGGCTGCACCACATGGTGGAAAGATAGGGATGGAGATATCCACATGCATAAGGGCCAAGCATGTGCTGACTTTGCTTTATAATGATCTGATTTTGAGATAGCATTATCCCACTCATGAGGGTGGGTCCCCATGATGTAGTTACCTTTAACTAAGTTCCACACCTCAAAGATTCTACAGCTTCAACTTCACCATGTGGGAGACTAGGCTTCTAGCACATGAATATTTAAGGGTAAGCCACAGCCAAACCATAATAGCTGCCGAGGAAGAGGGGTGGATTTTTATGTTCCATGACTCTCAGCCATCCTGTTTGTTTACCAAAAGTGATTGTGGCAATGTGAGCACCCAGCCACAGAAGGATCTCTGCACAATGTCTGAAAATTTCCTGGCAGAAAAATAAGCTATAATGTGCCAAAAGCATAACATTTCAGTTTTTAATACAATCCGCTGAAATACTCTAAAGTGTCTGTTGAGTTGTGTGGATAGTAAACAAGTCAGTCACACTGTAGTGTTTTTAATTCTTTTGCATATTCTGCAGAGATACAAATTCCCTATGATGAAAGTGATCACTATATATACATCAAAAGTGCACTAATAAAATTAATTTTAAAAATTCCTTTACATAACCAGAGGATAAAGTATATTTTATGTCATGACCCAGAGTATATACTTGTGAGAATTTGAAAAAAAAAATGCCCTTATCACTTTGTTCATTTCAATAGTTTTCATTTTTCCATAGTATAAATAGAAACAATTTAAGTTCTTCAGGATCCCAAAGTTGAAGCAGTCTATAAATATTCAACGGGCATCTTCTCTTTGCCTGATTGTAACAGATGAGGACAAAAGAAAATAGGATGTAGATTATGTGTCACAGACCACTAGGGAAAGTAAGACATAAACACTACAGAATAACATTAAAATATGAGCCAGTGAATGTGCTGTGGGACCTTAGCCTGAAAAATCTGAAAACATCCTTTAAGAGTGAAGACATGTGACCAATGTTTGATGGGAAGTGGTAGGAATTCTGTAAACAAGGAGCATGTACTCGAAGGTGTATATTCTGCTCCACATGCTGATTTCTTAGGAGGAACCACATAGCTAATTTGGTTTAAACAAATAGTGCTTTATAATCAGTCTTCTCTGGAATTTAAACCGTCTCATATATCTGACCTCTTGGATTTTAGGAAAAATATTTTGATTATGTGGAACTGTTGTACAGTTCCCTGCCTGATGATACAACTATAACATCAAAATGAATCTTTCAAAGGAAATCACAAAATAGAATTCGCTAAAGAAATGACACTTTAAATAATTTCCTAAAAGTAATTTCCACAGATCTATCAGAAAATGCTCCATACTGAGTTGGGTGAGACCTAATGTGCCTGCCAGGAATTTTCATCCTTTTGACTGCGTGGGGTTACAGAAAACACTAAAATTGGCTGCACTGGAGATGCTTGCAGTGTTATGGGAAGGGAGCTGGAGCGGCAGAAATGTGTTATAAAAGGAAACATCAGACTCTGGGAAAGGGTGGAGCTGGTCTCAGAGGAAACTCCCTAAAGGAGGGACACCTGAAATCCAGGTATGTGCTCCTTGACTTTAGATTAGCTGTAAATTCCAATCCCGGAAGGAGTTAGGCAACCATAGTAAGTGATGACTCTCCTATGAATACAACAAGATTTCATGAGGTTAGTGGCAAACCCAGAGTCTAAAGGAAGTTGTAGGTCTGGCCAGGGATGGGAAGAGCTGTGTTTTTTTAAGAAAACCAAATCAGGGAACTCAGCTTTATAGAAAATTCCCAGATTTTGTTAAAATATTTTGTATGCCAAATAAAATACATCTGTTAGTAGCTGAGATCATTTGTGACCAATTTTTAGCTTGCTCAGTTAACACACCTTTTCAAAAATTCCTTATTGCAACGTGAAAGCATTCTTTTCACAGAACAAATTAAGTCACACATTACTGCAAATTAGTATAGTAGATCACCTCCTTAATGGAGTAATGGAAATTAGGGTTTCTAAAGTCTCTTTTCTGATATTGGCACTAGGAAAATAACCCATAACATCTTAGAAACTGTGTTTTACAAGGAAAAGGATAAAGTCTGCAAGCTGTTGTGTCAGTATAGATTGAAATATGGTGAAAGGAAGGCACTGAGCAAGAAAATTCCAGTAGAGATGATCACCTTTTTTTCTTTATGTTTCACTTTCTTGTCAGAGTTGGGGAAAGGGAGAGTCTTTAGCAAGGGTGAGTTCTGCTTACTATTTTAAGTCAGTAGTAAATTGGTAGTCTTTCTTTTTTCATTAAGGAACTCCTATTTTCTCACTAACATAGATCCCTGTTGTGTGTCTCCAAGATTTCTGCCTCCCTCTGAACCTGTGCTGGCTTCTGTGTGGGTGGATCATCTGAGAAAGCATGTAGTGGAAAAGGAGCCTGGGAGAATGGCTGAACAGAAGGTGACAGGGGGCATAGAAGGAGACTTTTCCCCCATAAAGAAGCAGACTCTCCACTGGAGCTCATGGGAAGGTGAACCATAGCAGCTTCTTTCTCTCCACCTTTCCACCTGCTATGCCTTCCCCTTCTTAAAGGAGCCAGACAGCTGGATTCACAGGGCTTGGAGGGATCAGAAGAGGCAAGTGGTGAGGACTACCATGCACCAGTCTGCCAGGAGAAATGCCCACCTTCTACCAGAACAAAGCACTAAGGAAGGGCTTGCCATACATTCCCAGACAGCCAAGGATCCTGCTACACAAAGAGAGTCAAAAGGCACAAGTGATTCATGTCAATGTTTACAAAGCCTTTACAAACTTTCCATGGTAAGTCCTAGTGAGATCACATACCCTGACTTTTATTTGTAATCAAAGAACTGGGAGCCTTCTTCCAAAGAGGAGTTAAAAGGAGTCTACACATGAGTTAACTTGTAAGTAAATGTTGTCATTTCCAGGCTGAATTTGTGTTACTGGGAGAACCAGATAAATTAATGGGAAGGGAGAGGCACGATGTCTTCATGAAGGATGAGCAGCACTACCTATGCCATGAATATGAAAGGATTGTTTTCTCCAAACACTATTTGGAGCTCTTCCAGCTGCTAGGTTCTTGCCTACCTAGGTTGGGAGTTCTGAAGCATGGATGTCAACAATTTATGCTTACACTTCTGGGCCTAATATTTAGAAGCAGAAAATGGAAACATCCTGAAAGGTGAAATGCAGTACAGAGAAAACAAACATTTATGTAGGGCCTATGTCAACTGGGCATCAAAACGGATACCTACCGCAGAGTATATGCATCATCTGATTATTTAAGGGAGTGGTGCACAACTATGGTTTTAATGTCTCAAACAGGTACTTATAGTTATGCCTGTGGTTTCTTTTGTAATCCAGTTTTCTCATAACTCAGGGGGCCTCTATAGTACTTTTCTTCTAGTAAATTCAGAATACATCCAAAACTCTGCTAAAGTTTTGCAGCCTACCATATGCATTGGCTTTTCTGCCTTCATTCCTCTGCTTGCTCCTCTCAACCTCATTGGAACTAACTTGAATGCTACTACACTAGAGCAGTGACACTTCATATTTCTTTTGTTTCCCTAAGGTAAAGAATTAACCTAAGGTAAGAAATGTTTTCAAAATTACTAGACTGATAATGGGCAAAGTTGAGTTTCTATTTCACATTCTTCAGATTTCAACATTCAGTGTAGTTTATCTTTTGGAAAGCTAGGTAGAGAATCTCAGCATTTCTAAAATACTTTAGCAGACAGCTAAGGCACTATAGCATCTCCATAATGTCTGAGTGGCCTATCATACAAAGTGAAGTCTGGACAGAAAAAGTGAGGAGGATGTTTGGAGAAGAGGAGAAAATAAAAAGCAGGCCAAAGAGAGGGAGATTGGAGAGAGAGAGGAGAGCAGAGGAGTGGAGAAGAGAGGAGGGGAGAAGAGGGGAGAGGAAACAGTGCATATGTTGGGAAATGGTGACCTTGGTTCCCAGCCATATGAGGAAACCTAACAAAAATCTGTAGAATTTCCTGGTCAGATGTCATGGATATATGAGCAAAACATAATTATTACTTCTTTCTCAATTTAGTGGTGGTTTATAAAATATTTTTGGTATTAGTAAGTGACCAAAATACACAAAATGTCAGAGGAAATGCTGTAACATGCAACAGGTGAAGTAGCTAAGGGGCAGACTGCTCACTTTGTCATAGATCTTATATTTAAGAGCTCTAGAGGATATGAGTCAGGGGAATAACATCTACAATTAGAAAACTTATTTGATTATATTAGAGAGAATCAATGTCTTTCCAATGTCTAAAATAATCTGTAAAATAGAATAATAACAATGAGTACACAGAGATGTATATTTTATATTCAGAATGTAGCAGTAATAGGACTTTGATTAATTGGACATGGAAATTGATGACCAGGGTAGTATTAAGTGTGTCTGCCATATTTTTTATCTTGTGTGCTGAATGGATTATACCATCCTTTATCATAGGGAAAATTGAAAGAGGACTAGTTATAAGGCTGGGAAAGATCAGGAGCTCATCTTTGAACCTTTTCCCTTTGCGTTGCCTATAAGACATTAGGTAAGACTGTTTGATAGACAGTTGGATAGATGTACATTTCCTTGTAAGAGAGGTCTGGGCTAGAAGTCATAGTTTTAGAGTTGTTATGTTTGTTTATCAAAACCACAAATGTGAATGAGATCATACAGAGAAACTATGCAATGAGAAAGTGAGAGAGCTTATTTCCAAGCTTTCAAGAACCAAAAAAGGTAAAGATACATGAACCTGGGCTGGAAAGATGAGAGATAAATCAAGAGTACTGATTATCATAGAAAACAATGGGGAAAAAACTTCAGTAGAGATTCCAGTACAAGGTATACAGAGAAAAGAAAAATATTTCCATTGAACTTGATTTAGAGGTCACTGGACTTTTCCAAAAAACATACATTTGTTTACAGTCTCAGGAAGATCATGGAGTTGTCCTCTTCATACCACTGAAGGCCAAATTAAAATCTACCTATGGCTTCCTAACAAGGTAATATAACTTGATTCAAGTGTTATCTATTCCCATAAAGGAAAGGAAAATAATTTAGTTGTCTTTAAGGTCAACTGAAATTACTCAAGTTTTTGTCCCCCGGTAGGCTGCTGGTCCAAAGGAAAAGGAAATATTAATATAAACAAGACAGCTCCTTAACTTGCCCGTAGGAAAGTCCATTCCTCTGCAAGCACTGAAAGTATCTGATAAATCAGCTGCAGAGATGGCTGCACTGGTATTCCCAATCTGGTTTTCAGGCATGACCAACAGTGACTTCCTTTTTCTGGGAACTAATCCTCCTGTTTGGACCTAGCTGTGTTATTCTTAACTCAATGAGAAATAGTGGGCAACAACAATCAATAAAATCTGGGAATTCTGAAGAAGTTATTCCAGAAAACTATACTCAGAAACATGTAAATCTTGCAGGAGCAGATGGAAAAGTCTCAGTAGACTTCCACCTCCATGCAGTGGACTCTCTCCTTCCTGACTACTCAATCGTCATGCCACTTTTCTAATGACTATGGCCAATTACTGCATAACTTGACTCCTCACACTCTTGAGCAGCTCCGACTATTAGAAAGTTTGCCCTTTCAGTTTTTCCCTGCTAGTCCTAGTTTTTTCTCCAGATCTTTGTTTTCATTTCCCAGAGCTGCCACAAATTTGGTGATATGAAACAAGAACGGATTCTCTTGCATTTCTTGAGGCTAGAAGTCCAAAAGCAAGAGGGAGAGCTTCACTCACTCAAAGTCTCCAGGGGAATTTTGTTTGTTTGTTTGTTTGTTTGTTTCTCCCAGCTTTTGGTGGAGCCAGACATTCTTGGTTTGTGACACATTGCTCCAGTTTCTGCTTCCATGGTCACATAGCCTTCTTTTTTCTATATGTTCATTAGGATTCTTTTCTTTGGATTTGAAGCATGTCCAGATAATCCAAGATGATATCATCTCATGACATTTAAACCTCAAATTGCATCCACACAGATGCAAATAAAGTCACATTAATAGATTCTGCGTATAAGGATATAGACTTTGCTGATCACAATTCAGTCCTACCAAAACCATCAAAGAACACCTCTATTTTTCATTTTCCACACAGCTCTACTTCCATTGTTGGAAGGCAGCTATTTGGTTTTCTTGTTTAAGGCGAAACAATGATTGGCATTTCTGAAGACCTGTTATGCTCCCGGCATGAAACGAAGCTATATATTCTATGTAGTTTCTATTTTCTTCCATCTTTTCTATTAAAGTTCCTTTTATGTGAATTATTACAGGTGGTGATCTTTTTGCTTCTTGCATTAGGAAGAGGCAGGGTGAAATTAATAGCTATAGTTTAGATTTAAAATGTTCCCCAAAGTCTTATGTATTCATAGGTGGGGATTTGGGAGGTAAATGGATCATAAGAGCATTATACACAAATCTCTGAAGAATTTGCAGCTGCATGTGATGTTAGGAGGTGGGGCCGGGTCTGAAGAGGTAGGTCCTGGTGGTCCCTGGCTTCTCTCTTATCGCTCTGCTTCCTGGCTGACAGGGCTTGACCACCATTCCCTTCTGCCATTTTGTTTCTGCCTTGGAGGCAGCCAACCAAAATATAAGTCTATATCTTTATCCTCAGAATCTATTAACAGGACTTTATTTGCAAAATGGATCTGTGTGGATGCAATTTCAGGTTTGATGTCATGAGGTGACATCATCTTGGATTATGTGGGCATGCTCTAAATCTAGGTTATTTGTTTGACTGTAGAGAAGCCCATTCCTCTGTAAGCACTGAAAGCATTTGATACTGTAGGGAGACGGCTATGAAGCTCGGTCCGGTATTTCCAGTCTATTTTTTGGGCATGGCCAACAGAGACTTCCTTTTTCTTTGGAAACTAATCTTCCTGTCTGAACCTAGCTGTATTATTCTGAACTTAATAAGAAACAAAGGGCAACAATGTGAGTAGAGAGGCTTGCCGTAAACACCAGGGAAACAAAGTCTAGGAAATATATACAAAATTCCCAAGGTCACATCCCCATGAATCACCACATGCAGTATGTTTCACTAATCCCCTAGGCATCTTTAGAACCAGTCAAGTTGATAATCTAGCTTAACTGTCACAAGACCAAATATGATAAATCCTGAAGCTCTTGACTCAGTGACTGTACTATTACTGAGAGGTGCCCATGTTCTACCCAATGTGAAAATAATAATAGTAACTGGGAACAATGACCAATTCCTTTGTTCCTTTGTTCCCTACTACACAAACAAAACCAAGAAATGTCCCTACTTATTCATTAGATGTAAACTTGCACCAGGAAGAATAAAATACATCAAATTCTTGGCTTTGGGTTAAGTCTAAACCTAAGCAATCAGATATGACTGAGAGAAATATTCATCAAATCAAATGAGTTTATCTAATATTAATTCTCACATCTTTTTAGTCTCAAAGTTGAGATGAAAATCAAACTCTCTATTTCAAAATGGTCTTGAGTGTGGCAGCAGACCCACTTCTCCTCCTATCTTCAGGACCCTATCCCCGTTGGCCACCTCTCAGCCTTCCCATCCTTCACCTCACCTGGTGTCCAGCCTCTGCTCGCTCTGTGTATATACTGGGCACACGGGAGTGTGACCACCTGCAGTATGTCCATATGTCACCACTGTTCAGGCTTATATGATCATTTTCATAAGCATCTCAGAAGAAAGATTTTCTCTTATGTTACATCATTAGAGACAAACAGAAAACTTTGCTCATAATTGATGCTTAAAAATATACTGGCTAATGTAAAATGACCAATGCTTATGCCAGCACTCCTGTTTTTACCTCAAGGAAGAAGAGGTTCTCTTTTTTATGCCGTCCCACCCTTCTTCAGTTCCCTGGAGCTGATTCCTCTTTTATTCTATTTCATTGATGTTTAGTGAAGTCATTTTAAAATATGTGAATTAAGGGTCAAATTACTTTCATTTGTTTCTTCTGGTAGAAGAGCGATGTTTTTACATGGCTACACTGACCCTAAAATGTAACCTCAACCTACTGGTCCATTACCTTACAAAAGAGCAAAGTAGACTATTTAATAACCAAAGGGCAGTAATTAGACATTACTGAAAAACTTTAAAAACATATTTTGTTTATCATCCTTAGATAATAGGTATTATTTCTTTGTGAAATTTTCAAAAATTTAACTAAAACAACTACAAAATTTCTACACATCAAAGTTGTTTCCATTTAGTAATAGCTAGCTTTGCCATCTTGTAAGTGGAAAAAAAAAATACTTGGCCTTCCCAAGCTTTTTTTTTCTTGAATTTTTGATTTTTTAAAAGGAAATAATGGTATCTGTCATGGAGTTGTTGGGAATAATAGGCATAACCAGTGGATCATAACCCCAAAACTGGGTAAGTTTTATGTCAAGACACTGAGGTTTGGCAAGGCTTGTCTCTTGTTACCATCATATCAGTTGAGGGATTAAATTTTTCTTTGCCTTTCCTTTTCCCAAAAGTGTCCTAAAGTGGCTTTAAAATATATGCATTTAAAAAGTAGTAAGTAGGGGAAATTGGAAGCAAATAGAAAATTTACCTTCTTATATTAAGCATAATGTTAAATACAATTTCATTAATTGGATATCATATTTGGCTTTCACAAAAGATGTTAAGAAAAAGTAACTTTCTGGACAGTGAAATAATAGATTAAAGTTTGGTAGTTTGGTATCTCCTTTTTTTTTTTGGTGTTGGCCATTGAACTCAGGACCTCACATTTGCCAGGTAGGTGCTGCACCAGGTAACTAAATCCATGGAACCCTTTGTTTTCACTTTTTTATACTTTATAACTTTTTTAGAATGAGCATGTATTAGTTTCATGGTCAGAAAGTAACTGAATTTGGCCTTGATAGTCAAGATTAGAAAGGAAAATTAGTCATTTACATAGGTAGAAGGAAGTCCATCATTTCCTTCAAGAGCATAATAGTGTTTCTAATACTGGTTTTCCCCTGGATGGCTGAAAGCAGAATGTACTTTGACTTCAACATAGTGTCTTATTAGAATAGACTAACAATATGCTATTATGCTTAGCATAATGTGCTAAAAGTGCTTCCTGTATGATTGTCCCCAAGAAGCAGAATACGCAAATGATTCTATAATGGGCTAAGATTATGTGATTCAAGAATGGATGTTAAGTGGATGTATTTTATGTCTATGGTCAATAACTTCTGAGAACGGCTATGACATAAGCCCAGGGGAGAATAAAAACCCTGAAACTGAGACTGGTGTGACCACACTGAGATGAAAAAAGTGCTGAGAACTAGATCTAACCTCTTGAAGTATCTGAAGATAATAAACAAAATAACATGTTTAAAGTTTTATAATAATGTTGTATATACCTCCATGCTAAGGTAAGGTATCTGGCCCAGATGGCTGATGTATCTGGCCCAGATGGTTGATTTCCCATTTTTATCCAATTTAAACTGTAGACACATTGTGGTTATAGAGGGAGATAGGGATCTGGCAGAAGAAATGACAAGAATATCCCTCTGACTTTGTGCAATAGTACTCACTGATAAAGTAATAAAGTATTGCTAGTTAACACAGTTCCTTGTATTGGTAACAGAAATTATTGTAAAGCTCTTTGCCATGTATCTTGACCACCCAGTGAGGTTCCTACCAAGCGATCGTCTGATAAATGCTGCTCATATTAGACTCGTGCTGCTCTTTTGATTGCCATAAACACTACCGGCAGAAACATGTGTAATGAAGAAATGCAATGTTACCTTCTAACAATGATGTGTTCAGACTACTATATATTTATTCAGCAAAAAATTTTTAAAAAAACCTAGTCTAGTGACATCAGGAACTCTAAATCTACCTTTTTGTTTAATAAATCAAGCCATGCATGGGCCCCAAACTTACAAAGTCATTTGTATTCTTTCTCTTCATATATACTTTCATTTACCACTGTTGAAATGTTCTCTGTTGTTTAGCTTTTGAAGCTCAATGAGAATGAATGGAAATTCATTCAACCTGGAGAAGTGTTCACTTCATGAGTATGTCTTGTTTTTTGTCTCATCTGAAATCTCTAGATGCTTAACAACTCTAGCCAAGCATGCACTTGCACACTCAGTTGTGTGATCTCTGTTTTTCTTTTCAATACTGGGAGATGCGTGTGTGAGGGGGATCTTTGCTGAAAACAATCAAAATAACTCTAGCCAAGAAAAGTCCATGCACCAGAAAAGGTATTCTGTAGAACTAAATGTAATGTCAGAACTGAACATGTTATCTATCAAACCAGATGTGTAGTTTTTCTCTGCCAAGAATTCTAGAGCTAAGTCAAAAAACAATGATGGGAACGACTTTGAACCTCCCACAGGGGAAAGTGGTTTAGTAAAATTGTGGGTTTCTGTAAGCTAAAGTCCTGATGCTATATATAAGCTTAGGAAATGCTTTTTCAGCTGGGCCCGGCCCCAAACCAAACTTCGTCAAACTGCACGAATCTTTGTAACAACATTAGGAGATTCTACTGCTTTATGTATCCTGTGACGGTAATACAATTGTAAGTGGTCCCTGTCATTGTTTTTTGATTTAGCTCCAGTGTTCTTGGCAGTAAGAAGACACATTTAATTTGTGATGTCATTACCTGTGAAGATAGTACGATCCTAGTAGTGGTGTTACATTTCTAGACTTGAAATCTACAAAAGAGATCCCTTCTAAAACTGACTTTCTATGATCCAGGCTCTTCCACAGAGACTCAGGAAGCACGATGCTGCATGTGTGCAACAGGAAGTTACCTTGGCCAGGGGCACTGTATTGGTCAGTTCCTAAAATGAACTCCCAAGACTCTAGATCTCAAGTTGTCACTGACTTTTGTTTATACAAAATATTTTTGATATGGTTTCTGATAACATTTATGGTATAGGATCTGGCCAAATCAAAAGCAATGTCACCCTGATAGGCCTAGAGTTCTCTGAAGGAATAAATTCTCTCTTTGGAAAACGTTTATAAATTAAAGTTAGTTTTAAGATGAACCAGAGAACTTCCTTTCCTCACGTGCTTCCAATCATGCCTGAGCCATTCCTGATTTGGTTTTGGCCTCTCAGAAACCATGTCAGAGAAGCAGAGAGAGGGAATACATCCTGCAATAACTTTGGGGTATGTGTCACAAGAATTGGTGGGTCAGTCCTACAATGTAATCAATGTGCTTCCACCAGAGGGCTTTGCTTTCTATTGATTTAATTAGTTGCTGAAATTTTAGTGTCCCTCGATATTTATTAACTAACAGTCATCTGGTATCCTAATCAATATGTTAAGGATATTTAATTAAAGCCACCACCTGACCTATTTTTAAGTGAGGGATACATGGCATTATCTCTGATATATAAGTGAATAAGCCAACATGTGTGAAAGTTAAAGACATTCTTAGATGCTACATTATGTAGTTATCCTCTGAACAGACGGTCAGACTACCAGCTTTAGGCCCACAAAGTCAGTGAAACACTAAACACTATAAGCATTAAGTTGTATAGTAAAATATAGTTGCATATTAAAATACCAGATCAGCTGGTCTCTTACGCAAGGGAGGGGAGTGGGGCTTTGGCTCTTCTTGTCTCCCTGCCTGTGCCGGAAGGGACTGGTGTCTGGCTCTCTCCCAGTCAGCCCAGCACGGTGTTCCAACTCTTTCTAATTTGAAAATTAGCTAGCATGAAATTGTCTATATTTATGGGGTGCCATGGGGTATTCTGATATACTGTTGAGTTAAATGTTCCACTAGCTGGACAAATAATAATCACAATAGAAGCATCAGAGTATTTGTTGATTTTCCTGAGCCTGTCAATTCTGGCTGCATTTTTCCATCATAGGATACTATCAGCTCTGTTTAACAACTCTCCAGAGTAACTGAAGATGTCTTTTTTTTTTTTTTTTTTTTTTTTAGCCTCTTCAAATCATATGGAGGCTGTCGACCATCTCGGAGGAGGTCACAGTTGTTCACGCTCCAGAGGAAGATGACAAAACCATACTAGAAAAGCCAATGCTCCATA